>NDXB01009501.1:1158-119317 GCA_002631895.1 Agapornis roseicollis
TTTTTTTTTTTTTTAGTTCCTATCAACACACTTGTAAAAGACATTGGGGAAAAAAAAAATCAGATTAAGTCAGTCAAGAGTGAAAGCATCAGTCATGTTGACACTTACACTGTCCTGCTGACACTTCAAAGGAAACATTACCAAAGTAAATACAGCAGTTTTCACACCACAAAGTCACTATTAAGCTATACACCACAACCTCAACTTACTTGGAATTAAATAACTATTAATTATAGCTAATAAGACAACAGCAGAGGGCTTGGCTTTAGTTTTTTGGTGGTTTATGTTTTTCAAGTTTCTGGTTTAACTTTCTACAGAGGCTGTCAAATACTTTCTTAGTCCTGCCTATCTCCCTATGAAGCTGAAAAAGAGTAATTTAAGTTAGGCAAATTTGAACAGTCTTTCAGAGAAGGCCTGGCCAAACCAGCAAAATTAATCTAAACAGCGATAGAGAAAGGTAGCTCTTAGACCACAATTTTCAGGAAAGAACATACTGCCTTACAAAACCTGCAGCACTACATCAGAACACACATGGGACTTCTGCAGAAAACACAAGCAACCCTCTGGCCTCAGAGAAGTGGAAATGAAGAGCTGATCCTTCAGAAGATAAATCCTTTGTTACTTTAAGAGTTTGGTGAGTACTATCTAACACAGTAATATCTGGAATGAGAAGTTGCTGACTGAAGGGTAAGAATATGGACAGGTCTCCATACACAAAAGTAAGATTTTGATTAACTGTACCTTCGCAGTTTTACCAGTCATTTTCACACTGATTAAATTCTGCTTTGCAGCAGCTCACTTTGAGCCAATAATGTACAGGCACAAGTTTAAAGTGCCAAAAGCAGCTTGAAACAGCACCAGAAGATAACTTCTCCAGTTTTCCCTGATGGTAACGGTTGGGGTGAATGCTGCAGCCTGTGTCTGACAAAAAAGCACAGGCACATAGCTGTGCCAGCCACAATCTTTGGCCCCTGCGCTCACCCTCAGAGTGGATGTCAGTACCCTCACAGGCCCAGAAAAGCAGATACTCACATTAGAGCTCCCTGACCTGCATCAACCAAAAATCACTCAGGTTAGCAAAGCTTACTATTAAAACCAGTTAAGCCCTAGTGCCTACTGAAGCAGGAAAGGCATATACCCTCTGCCAGATGCAGTACTGCTAGCAGAGATCCATACTTTGTCCACCAGCAAAAGAAGTGTGTACAAGTTAAAGATCTGACCCTGCTCTACTTCTTACATACAGTTCAGCTCCCTTCTTTAAGCAGGGGTTGCTGCCTGTTTTCAGGATTTTTTCTGACCCAGACATTAGACATGGGTTACTTTCTTTAGGGAGACTGCCTTCCTTCACAAACCATAAGGAAACTCCAGCAATTTCACTGGCTGAACAATCTTTAATTGCATAATACAGTAAGTACACAGCGAATCAAAACAAAAATTGAGTATCAGCATAAGGAACAAGCAAACTAATCTTCCCAATGTAAATATTTAGATTTCACATTACAGATGAAAGCCAGTATTCACTCAACGAGCACATTAGCTTTATAACTGTATTTTGCATGTGAATTATTTAACAGCATGCCATAGTATCAGTGGGTTTTTGTTTGGCTTTGGTTCCCCATGCTCCTCTCCCCTCCAGCTTCAATAACACAACACAGTCACGATATAAATTCATGTTCAAAGGGACTTCTGGAGGTCATCTGGTCCAAGCCATTTTCCCCAAAAGCAAAGTCAGCTTCAGTTATCAATGTTGCTCAGGGCTCTCTCTCTTCAGAGGCTGAGAAACTTGACCAGAGAAACCAAGCTAGGCTTTAAAAAAAGCAAAATAAAAACCCCAAACCAGAACAAAATCCAGCCTCCCCCTGCTACCGCACAATGTAGCCTAGGCTATGCCTATTCTTAAAGGCAACAGAACTCCCACTGTATCTGCACCATATTTATTCTCTTCAAGGCAACACTTGAGAAGAAAACAGAACCAGTAAGAAAAACAAGTGTTAATAAGAATTGAGGGGAAGAGATAAAGCCAGTCAATTTATCTACTGCTAACTCTTTTCTGTAAAAAACACCTTGATCTGTTCTTGCAGAATGCAACAGACTTAGCAAGTAGTGCCCAATCATGCAAGTACAGCAGTGTGAATGAACTGCAGAAGCAGCCGAGTACTGTACACCATGCCTGGTGATGTCAGTTATGTTCCCTGTATTACCATGTACGTGTACATATACGGCTGAGCACCATCAGATGAATCTCAGTGATACGAGAGGGTCTGCAATGCCTCTGGAGAAAGAGCTATAGGTAGAAGCAGTCAGACATTTTACAGACCTTTAGACTTCCCTCAAACAAGTGCATTGAGGAAAGCTGTACAGTCAGCTGTGGGTTAAATGCCTGTGTCACAACTGGCCACCATGGACTAATGGGGAGCTACAATAATTTACAGAATTATTTTCAGGTAGAAATACTGTTACAGAAAAAGCCACCCAAAATACAAAGCACAGAAGTGTCACCAGGTGAATGCTGCCTCACCCAACACAGTAATGTGATGTTTTGCCTCCCCCAGTACTTTTATTTTTACTTACACAATGCCGACTACAAAACCAGGAAGCTGCCCTACAGAAAACTATTTGAATTCTCTGCCATCTCATTTTTGGGATGCAGCTCCTCCTACTACACCACTTTCCCCAGCCCTCCTTGCTGATGCTGTATCAGTAACTTCAGAACAGTTTCCACATATGAACAATGCCCAACTCAGGCTTTCAAGAATCATGCCCACACATTCGTCTTGCAATAAAACCAGTATCGAAAGCTTTTTTCTTCCTTCCCTGTTTCTCAAGTTTATTTGCACAACACATGCCACCTTCTCTTTTCCCTGCATAAAGTGCAAACCTAAGTTCATCCTGTGATACAGGCCAACGCTTTTCACACTTGGGACAATACGCTGCAGCAGTGACAGAAGGAAGAACCCACAAGCCCAGCAGCTCAGAAGTAAACCCCTACCCAACGACACAAAATACAGAACACTGAGCAACAGGGTCATCTGCCACAACAAAAACACTACCGGGCGTTACGCATAACTTATTACTTTAACCCAAACAAACCCAGACAGCCGCCAGCGGTATCTGAGAAGGCTGTGTGACGGAGAAGGCAGGCACAAAGCGGGTCGGGAGCTCGGTCAGTCCCCGGGAGCCCTGACGCCGCGCACGGCCGCCGCCGCTGGGAGGAGATGGGTGGGAGGGAGGGGGAAGGGAGAAGGGGAGAGAGCATCGCGGCGGCCCACTTTCCGCCCAGCGCCCAGGCCCATCTTACCCCAACCCACCCCCCACCTCGCCTCTCCGCTCCCCGGGTTGCTCCGCAGAGCTGAGGCGAGGCAGCGCCCTGGCTCGGCCTCCCCAGCGGGACCCTCACAAAATGGCTGCGCGGGGCCGGAGCCCGGCATGAGGGTGGCATCACCCACCGCCGCCTCCCCCGGCGGCTGCCTCTCGGCAGCGGGAGCGGCCGGAGCCCGCCGTGCCGGCGGTGAGCACCAGACGGCGCCGCCCGGATGCGGGACGCGCAAGCGGTTCCTGTAGGTGAAAGGTCGGGGGGCGCGGGGCCGCCCGCGGGACGCGCCGAGGCCTGAGGCGGGACGGGCGGCGCCCGGCGCCGTGCTCCGCGGAGGCCGGAAGCCGCACGCGGACGCACCGTTAGCGCACGGCCATGGCCGCGCCCGCTGTCGGGGGAGCGGCTCACCTGGTGGGTCCGGCGGCCTCTTCGGCCGGTTTATGTGGCAGCGGCGGTAGCGGCGGCTCCGGCTACCGGAGGTCAGAGTTCGTGACCCCGCCCCCTCTGCTCGTGGCCGCCCCGCCCCTCACCACCGCGGCGGCTGCGCCTGCGCTTGCGCCTGACTGCTGTGGCGGCGGTGGTGGCGGCCGGCAGGGGCGGGGCCCGTGGCCGCCGTGCTTTGCGCGGCACCTTTCGCCTCCGCCTGCGGCCGGTACCGGCGCTGCCGCCGCCTCGGGCCTGGAGCGGTGCTGTGCGGAGCGCCGGGAGCTGAGGTGCCGCGGGCAGGTGGCATCCCTTACAGATGGGGAAACGTGGCTCCCACCCACATGGTTCTGACAGCCCCGTGGGCCCCGTGCCCGTGAGGAGGAGACCTCGAGTCTCCGAATACCCCCTTCCCTGTTCTCTTCACGGAAACGGCAGTGTGTCAGCTGTGAACATGGCAAATGCAAAGCGAGTACTTATGGCTTTGGGAAGCTTGGTGGGATCTTCCCACTGTGACAAATACATAGGTGAGACTTGAAGAGATGAAACACGGTGGAGAGACATCAACAGCACTGCATCCCGGTGCGAGGTTACTGTAGCAGTTCAGGCCAGCAGCGTTGGGGAAAACTTGGCTTTCTCCGCCAGCATGGCAGCAGCAAAGTACCTCATTAAATGTCAGCTTAGGGTTTGGAAAGGCGATGGGGACCCTGGCTGCTCCTGAGTGCACACCACGCTGTAGCAGGGCTTTCAGAAAGGTGCCAAAACTGGTGCTCTGGCTGTGTGTCAACAGTCGTTTGGACAAGGGGAATTAATTACTTAATTCATTCTAATCATTTAAGTAACCTTCATCTTAAGTAAGAGTTACATACTTTAAATATGTCCCTTTCCCTCCTCCTCTTCCACGTGTTCAATGAAGGTTGTATAGCTGTGGTTAGAGATCAGCAGGAACTTCAAGATCATTTAGGCTACTTCATCTCCTGAAATGAATTTAGTTTTTACACAATTCCTACTGAATCAGATGCCATAAGCATCAACATCTGAGAAGCAGAGATAGGAAGAAACCTCCAATTTATGTGCTACTAATAAAATCATTCATGTCAGTTGCTTCACTACTTTTCTTCGTACCCAGTTCCACAGCTGCACTTGAATCCAGCTACTCTAGCTCAAGACCAGTAGTTCAGTTAGCACATGCAAGCATCAGTTTGCTTTTTGATCAGACACATTCCCAAAAGCCAAATGCAAATGAACCTTACAAAGAAACTTCAAATTGGAGCAATTAACTTGCTAAGCATTTCCTGGAAGTGACAGATACAGCACTCTCACTTGACACTGCTTGTCACTTCCTAAGCTAGCCTGAGCCTCACATCCACTTTAGAAATGAACTTATTGCAGTTTAATTTAACAAATACCAAGGAATTTGAACCAGAGCTTATGTCAGACAAGTATTCCGATATGCTCAATGGAGCAGAAATGTTGCTGTGACCCAATAAAACATGGGTTTGATTTTTTCCTTTAGCAAGGGACCCAGTTCAAACTTGATCTGTATTACAGAGGCATGTAGCTGTGTCAGCCAGGATTACAAGAGACACATCCCTATCAAAAACATGCAGAGAAGCAAAACTCTTTATGCTGCAAATGCAAGTTACCAAAAAACCCTGCTTTCAAACATCCATCAGAGAAGTACAAGGAGGCAGCATAACGAACCTGACAGAAAAATGTCTCCTTTACAGGCCCTGCTAAAATACTTACAGAATCACAGAATCATTTACATTGGAAAAGACCTTTAAGATCCAGACCAACTGTTAGCCCAGTGTTGCCAAGTCCACCACTAAACAATGTGCCTAAGTACTGCATCTGCATTATCTTTCAAATACCTCTAGGAGCAGTGATTCAACCTGGGCAGCCTGTTCCAATGCTTGACAGCCCTTTTGGTGGAGAAATTTTTCTCCATATCCAATCTAACCTCCCTCCCCACCCCAGCACAACTTGAGGCCATTTCCACTTGTCCTCTCTCTTGCTAGACGTAATGTTTCAGGTGGTCAAACCCAGCAGCAGTGTCAGTCTGTGCACACAGCTTACATTTTCTGGCTGTTTTCTCTTAGTAAGGGTAAAACATGAATTTTAAAGCGAGACTGATGAGCAGGATAATAACAAATTCTGCTGTTTGAATACACAAACTACATAATACATAAAAAACATGATTAAAAAAGAAGATGGAGATTCAACTAAAGTGAATTTATTTATACAAAAATGATACATATCCACAGGAGTATTTACAACACTTTAAACTGTTTTAATTTACAAAATAAAGATTCTATTTGTTCATTTAGACAGTACAATTTAGGACTGCTCCAAATAAAAGCCTATTTGGATTGTAAATACAGGGGACAGCAGTTATGGCAAACAAAGGCATTGAGTATGTCTTTCCAAACATCTCTTTATATTATGATGTAATATACGTAATTGAGTAATCAGTTTTTCCACACAAAAAATATTTAAGTAAAATATGTTCTATAGCTGCTCAACTATCCATTTAAGTCCTTTGGGCGCAAAAAATAGTTTTAAGTTAAAGAGAATTCAGGATCCTAGAACCTTTCATATATCGAAGAATAAAGATGCTAGAACTATTACTTCATGTTAATATTTGTCTCATACTCTACTAACCAATCTTAATTATTACTATAGATTCTTATAAGAAGAGGTAGCCAGGTGTTTAAAAACTTCTGGTCTTGTTTTAATGTTCAGTGAAATCAAAAAGTGAATACTTTACTTTTGATGGCAATGGATCAAAATGGGAGGTGAGCTGGAGAAATAGGGTAAGTCTGAAAAGCAGTCATCTGAATATGTTGTGAAAATGCCTATGTTGTGGGTTCTTTACATGACACAAACCACTTGTGTTGGAGAAAGGGCAAAAGAAATATTCAAACATGTTTACAAAGACAATTCATTTCACACAGAATTAGGCTGCAATATATATACTATTAAGGCTCCATTCAATCTATTTCTGTCACAGAAAGATTTTTTTGACTGATCAGCTGCTTCTGGAAGAAGTCCTCTGATTTTCATAGAACACTTGAACCTATTTTTTTCACTCTGCACCAAATCCTTAGAGGTAGTTTAACGCCACAGGAGGCAGAACTTGGGCACCTTATTCAGTATGCATTTTGACTTTTATTGCTCTATTCTGCAACAGGAAGATCAGTATCACATGATGAATTGTAATTAAATTAGCTTGCTCCTAGCCAAATCTGTTACATTTGCTGGTTCATGACTTTCCATCTTAGTTCTTGTACAGACCCTATTAAAATATTAAAAAGCTCTTCCCTTGGATAATACCAACTGGAAGAGCCACATCTCATCTATGTTATATTGGGTATCGGTTTTGTTTTGGATACAGTAAAAAACATGTCAGAAATCGCCCTGAAGAGACATGCTAATAGCTTACATAGCTTCGGACAGCAGCTGGTTTTGAAAATTAAGTAAAAGCCCTTTATATATAATGAGAAAACTATTAATTTATTATGTTTATATTAAAATAATAAAAGAGAAAGGCTTTGATCAGACTCACACTGAATTTGAAACACTATTTGGTCAAACCTCTAGCGTTCATGAAGGTCAGATCTCCACAGCCTTAAGTCCCTGATTCAGAAAGGTACTCTACTGAAATGCTTGAAGTCAATGAAATTACTTGTATACTTAACATTAAACATTGGCTTAACATTAACATAGGCTTCCAAACCCACTATTAACAACAGAAGCTCTGGAAAACCAAGCTTCTTCAGAGCTATGTTAGTATCCTAGACCTGATCTTGAGGTATTTGAGGGAATAGGAGAATTTTGGTTTGCATTTTCATTCTTGGCCTTCCTGTGATGCCTACTAACTATTCTATTATGCATTCTCTTTCCTTCGTTAGGCCACAGAATAGCTATTAACATGGATTCAAACTCTTAATTAACAGTGAATTGCTCTTAATTCTGTTAACCACAACTAGCTTCATTCAGAGGAATACTGAGAAGTGTTTCATGCAGTAAAATTAACTGGCTACATATGCATGACATAAAAATGGCTTCCTTTCGTATGTTTTTTTCATAGTTCTAGTTCCACTTATGCTATTACAGTGTTAAAAAAACTTTCAAAAATTAAATAGAATAAATGCACCAGAATCATCAGTAACTATTTCCTAATGAGGTATACCGATGATTTTCTTAAAGAAAAAAACCTCTAACACCTAAAACTGAATTCTATTTTAAAGTGTCGAACAGAAAAAAATCATAGTGTAAACAAACAGGTATTTCAAAGAATTGTATGCATTTTCAATGCCATCTGCACTAAAATAGCTGGGTTTTCTTGGTATAGCAATTCCAGTTTAAACATAATATTTATAGTTTAAAATTTGGGGAAGGGGGTGTGTGTGTGTGTGCATATATTGTTTAATAGTCTTTGAACAATATACAATGCTTCATGCTGCTTACAGAACCCATTTGACACAAAGTTTTGAAGCAAATATTGTCTTTTCCCTGTGTATAAAAAAATGTATTTTTTGCTCTGCTTTAAATTACTATTGGAAATATAAAAGAAAATACATCCTGTGATTGTTTGAAGATAACTCATTTAGTCTCTTTGGCATCTGCAATACTGAAAAAGCTCTAGTGCCTTATCTCTGTAATTGCAAAATCTGTTTTACACTATTTTTCCCTTTTCTCTTTTTGTAGTAATTGAACTTTATTTTGCATTGTTTCTGTGATACAGAATTCACTGTACTGTTTTAATGTACTGGTAAGCAAGATTTCAATTGCCATTCAAGGAAAGGAGCAGCAGTATCATACACCTTCTCATAAAGGAGTTTACAAAGCCAACAAAGATCCAGAATCTTTGCAATTCCTATTCTAAGCTGTTCTTGCTAACTTGCAAAGTGAGCATCAGCAACTCAAGACCTATACTACAGATCACGATGAACTGTACAACGGCAACGGATTTGTTTTGTGTTTTGTTTTTGTTTTCGTTTTTTTTTAAATATAAACTTTAGGAATATGTTGACCAACCCCTCACCATTCTGAAGACACGGGCACTTTGGACCTCAACGCAGACCTCACAAATCATTCTTACCATTTAAGTAAACACTGGAATTTAATAAATAACACATTTTTTATCAACACAGAAATACACACAGTTCTTTTAAAAAAAATATTACCTTACACTAAAAATGCAACAGCTCCTAATCCTGACAAATATACAATTTTGTGGAAGCTGAGACGGCAGGATTCCACCTCTTTGAACAGCTGCTGTACTCTGTTTTACCACCATTCCTGGACATTTTCCTTTAAGCTTGCAGACACGAGGGTGGCACTGCTATAATATGGTGCCTTCTTGAAAAGCTTCTATCCACCTATTAGAAAATTAAACACTGTTAGGCAGTTGCTGGTAAAAGTGTAAATCCCACTGCTTTGACTAGCTACAGATCCACACAAGAGGTAACATAGTACTTGCATTAGCAGTTGGTCTGTTTGTGCAAATGCCAGAAATACATTCAGTGAGCCCAAATATACAAATCTTGCTAGAGACGTATTAGCTATCAGTACAAGGCCAGATGATAGAAGCATTGAAGATAGTACCGGACTAAGAAATTTAACAGCTCTAGCGGTAAATGTCTTGTTAAAATTTTTTACTGTACTTACACAAATACATCTGAGATTTTCTTGGCCCTAATTGGAAAAAATAATGTCCACTGATGTAAACAGGCCAACAGCATGTTCTTTGTTTTTTCTTTTAATGCTATCAAAGCAGCATTTATTCTAGAGGTTCAGCGTAAGTCTCTTAAAAATATTACTCAGACAAAGCTTGCATTTTAAGGTACTGAATGTTATTCCTAGCTCCAGTAAAAAAGAGTATATCAAGTTTTGCTCCTGATGAAAAGATACAATTGTCTGAATAGGAAAACAATGCTATTGAATGCCTTGGATCTTTTTTCAGTTCTGTTTTATACAGTACAAATAAGGACACAGTGGAAACAAGGGAATGGTATTGTAATTAACAAGAAAACATTTGTATGCATCTGCAAGACAAAATACTCTCCAAAATCAAGTAGCAACTTACAGATTTTGTGTAGAGAAGTGTAATTAAGCATGTCTGCAGCTGTTCAGAATTTTCAGTTGTGCTATTTTGTTTTCTTGAATATTCCTATTTGCACGAAACTATACATGCAGCCCTTTTAATCCTTAAGTATTAATAATGGACTAGTTAGCACATGACATCTATTGTATTAATGTAAAATTCACTTGGGAAAACTGCAGTGAAACCAGTCAGATAAGCTAAGCATACAGGCAAGATCAATATACTGCTTCCACACTGATTTCTAGTTTACTCCATGATTCATATAGCAAATATTGTCTCCTGATTAATGCCCAAGCTTCTAGGTTATTTCATATAAATCACACATAATACATACATTGATAAATATGACTCCAAACTCAGACACATCAGCAGGACTTTAAATGAAACAGCTTGTGTAAGTATTCTTTGAATTCAAGCTTTTGGTCTGAACATACTAAACATGCCTAGGTGCTCACGCATATCTGTGCACACACTTCAAACGTCTGTCCCTTACTTTGTAGGGTTTGCTTTATTTTCACTGCCGTATATTAATTAAAAATAACTAAAATTTAATCTGGAAATAAAAAAGGGACACATCAGCTAATTCTTCAAACACATTTTCTGATTTCTCCAAAGGTAACATACAATTTTTACTTCAGCAGAACAGGGATAGAGAAATAGGCTAAAAAAGAAAGGTTTCTTATTTTATCTTTCTATAACTTTACTTTTTCATTCTCCTGTATTTTTCTTTTGCAAAGGACAGTCTGTTTCTTCATTTAAAGCATTTCAGAAGTCCTGATGAAACCAGGACCTTATGTTTAAGTAATTTAAACATTTTATTTACATATGTTATAATATGCATTTTCTGTACATGTGCTTAATCTGTGAACATTAATATTCATGATTTCTGAACCATTTTCTAGAAGAAAGTAACAAATCAAATAGTTTCTTACTTTTGAGCCGAATGGGGATCATCTGCTTTAAATATATAAAATAAAGTGTTTTTGTGCAGTAAATGGAACACTCTAGACTCTGAGTTTTCATCTTTTACTTCACTGACTGTGAATCCAAGTAAAGGCTGGCTCTCTAATGCTGCCACATCCTATTTTATGTGGGGAAAAAAAAAAGCAAACAAGACAAAATTGAGCATGTAAGACATACTAAGAAATGCATTTAGACTTACTCATGCACCATACCATTGCAACAGATTATACAACAAACAGGTTGTTACAAATAGTCACGCACAAAATGCCGCTTTTTATAGTCTCCATGCATGAATCGAGGGACAGGAAATAACAAACCCTTGTAGACTTTGACACTGCTGTTCCTCTTTTTATTTCCCATTTCCCTAGTAACGTTTTCATATTCTTTTCTCAAGCACAGGAGTCACACTCCAAATATTTTTGATGGTTAAACTTATTTTGTTTCCTGCTGCTGAAAACTAAGAGCATAGGGAAAAAAGGTTGCTAAGTGTTTTCCTAGCCAAGTGGTTGGCTAGTACAGAGTAGCAAGAGAAGCTGCACCTTTTTACCTCCTCTTCATTTAATTTCAAAACCTGACTAATAAGGCAACCTTTTCCCTTCCTCAGTCATCTCGACTGCTTCCTTTTTTTATGCCCAGCATTTCTGGAAGGGGGAAAAAGGAAAATGTATTTTCATCCTTTGCATATTCCAAAACAGTGTTTTGTAACTAGGCAGGGAGCTGCAATGATTCCAGATAGCAAAAAAGTAAACAATGAATGCACATAAACACTGACGTCAGGTGAAGACTTTGGTAATTGCCTCTACATTGAAACAAGAGTATCCTGAGAAAGCAACATTTCTTGATACTGGAAAACAGTCAAGTAAGGCTTAGCAATCTGGTTTAGCATCTTAGGTACCTTTTAGGAATTTACGTAACTTTTACCATCTCAGGTACTTTTTAGTATCTTAAGTTTTTGTACCACTAATAAGTGGTCTTTTTAGCACTAAACTCGATATCACTTGGAACTAACAGAAGTAGTTTAACTGGAGCTTTCTGGCTAAGGCCACAGTGGACCTTCCCTTGAGCCTCTAAACAATGTCTCCTGCAATGGCTCATCAGGATGAAAAACAAAGACAGCGATTCCTTAGTTTAAAGAAAACAGGAAAGAGTTAATTTTATGATTTTGATCTGCAAACTGAAGCTACTCTGGAAGGCTAATATCAGCAAAAGAAAATCTAAGGTGACTGTCACAGACAAATAGCCTTTCTTTACCCTTTGTTAAAATCTCCTTTGCCACTACCAGGAAAGACACATTGCTGTAAAATATTTGTCAAATCTTTGCAAAAGTAATTGTTTTGTACATCCTAATCAAAGATAGTTTTAGAAATACTTGGGTTTTTACTATTGCCAATGCTGTGGTGGAAATAACATCACAGTTTCCAGACATAATTCAGAAATTCAAAATAAAGACTGGCACTACAGCATAAACCAGGAAATAACTAGAGTGGGAGTGGCAGGAGGGTAAAGAAGGGTAATTCTTTACAAAATATAAGGCCCAGGATAGGATGGGCCTTACATTTTGGAAGAAAAGTAACGGATGGCAATGCCTTTAAACAGATGCCTTGGATATTTTGCTCTTCAAATCTATTAGCACATATATATATAATATGTAATACACAAAGATGAAACCAAGGATCTTCCAGTGCTACAGTGCATCCATATATGTTGCAAAACATTATAAGATGCAATAAAACTATATTCTCAGCACACGCTCAGATGTGCAAAGCTTATACATATTGATTAGATTATTCCACACTACAATAGGACTACACATTCTAAATAAAAAAAGCAAATGCCATTAGATAAGATGCATTTCTTTCTTCTACTGCAACACTGTGTATTAAATAGTAACTCCAGGCTGAAGATGACAGTTTGAGGAGAAGAGATGTAGTCTGCTATTTTCCAAACATTCAAGATACCATATGGAACTTCAGAACAAGATACTTCAAGATGCTTTTATAAGGTTGGCTTTGCCACTAGGCCCAGTGTGATGTAGCCAAACAGACCCCCATGTATTCAACTGACTCAGAACATACCTACAACTGTGCAATGGTGTGTAGTGCAGAAGTACTCAGAGCTAGGTCTGGAATCAGAAACAGTGGAGCTGTATCAGTGTGTTATGGTACTAAGTCACTGGGCCTTTTCAAAATACTATACTACAATCAGACCAGTTAGCGTTAGGTGATCTAACTATAGCTTGTTGCTAGATGATAAAAATAAACAGCTTTGTAACAAAGACAGTATTATCATTGGCTATTTGATTTCTAATACGTAACCTCTTACCTCACTAGCAGCATATGTATATAGCACCTTATTTTTTATAACAAACCACAGGTGTTTCCATGGTTTCTTACTGCCCTTAGATCTGTGTAGGTAGCCACTCATTGTAGAGTCTTCCGTATTTGCCGAAACCTGAAGAGACAAACAAACAAACCCCACAAATATGCATGCATCTGTCCAGGTTTTTGCAGTACGGCTTTTTTTAAAACAGATCTCCAGTTCCCTGTCCTGTCAAAGACTCCAATTCTTACCCAATCTCAAGTTAATATTGCTAATTAACTCAGATGGGTGAAAGAAAACTGATTTTGCCTGCCACTATCTATCTGGTCTGCAAGAGGTTTCTGCAGTCATAGGGTTGGAACTTAAATTGGATGTAACAAGACAAAAGAGGGCTGAAACACTGAGGACCACAGACGGATATCCAGGGAACGCACATTTCTATGTAAGAAGAAAAATTACTTCCTTCCACTCCCAAGACCTCCAGCATAGGTAGGCAGAGTTTAGCTCTACCTTTCCTGATCATATGCTAAGAGCTGAGTGGGTGTAGGAGTCTTCTCATTGCCTGTTGGTGCAGTGGTAAATCACCATTCCTTGAAACACAGGGAAGCAGGAAAGAAAATTCCAACTATCTCCCTGAATCACAGTCTCTCAGGTGTTTATTCTGTTTCAAAGTTCAGGTTCCTGCCTAAAACTAAAGGCCAAGCCACTGTTACTTACAACACTGTTACAAATTTTGACTTTGTAGATTTCTAAAGAAATGCCTAAAAGATGGAACTATTTTTTTCATTGTTAATATTGATGATATAATACCAACAAAGCATGACTGTTGATCAGTAAAGCACTTACTTCTTTGAGGGCTGCAGGGATTTTTTTCTGCTTTCTTCCAGAGGGAATGCTGTGTAAGACTGTAGACAAGGCACTTGATGGAGATTTATGGTTGACTGGGGATCCGCTCTTAGGAGTACACTGGTTATCTAAAATGCATGGGATAAATATATGGCTTTCATGTCACAGGTGACTAAACACAGGCAGTGATTCTGTGATTTTTTTCTTAAAAACAGCTAACATTTTTCTTCTGATTAGGTGACTCAATGGTAACAATCACATTGAATTCAGTGTGGAATTATCTTCTCAGTATTATCATCAACAACATGAATTAGGATCTCCCAAATCACACCCAGACTGAGAAAAACAAAAAAAAGCCCACAAGAAAATGAAAACCAAATGGATTGGTCTTGTTTGCTTACAGTCTGTGCTCTTGATGATGAACTACCTTTGCCCATATGCAGGCTGAAAATTAAGTCTTAAAAAACACATCAAAGTTTTAGAGCTCTCCTCTGCAGTTCAGCCTGTGCTTAACATCTGTTCCCCAACTCTGTCCTTCAATACTCTACATCTGTTATCTTCTCAGCTTTTTTCAGTATGGGTGCTACACAGTTCCTCTTCCAGCATCATGCCATCATTCATGCACTTCTGGAGATTTCCATCTCCAGAGTCAAATCCATACTTCTCCACTGCCACTGGCAGTTCCTTTATCTCTCTTGGAAGACTTTTGCAACACTTCACTCCTTTAAAACCCTCTTTTCTAGCAACACCCACCACTGTTTCACAGCCCATCCTGGAAGGAATAGCTTCATTAAGTCTGCTTCTAGGGTTGTCTCTGAACACAGCCCCTGCCGAGGCTCAGAAATAGGAAGCAGAGCAGGAGAGCAATTGGATTGTGAGCCGTACCCACTTGCAGTGCAGCTCTCCTCCCAGGTAAAAGCACCTGCAATTGCCTGCAGCACAGCAGCCTCTAGTGCCCAACCCACAGACCTGCAGGTGGTCCATACAATGCACCTTCCCGATCATCGCAGGCTCCCACCAGCACTTAAGGGTTGTCGATGCTGCTTTCCACATCATAGAATCATAGAATAGTTAGGGTTGGAAAGGTCCCCATGAGAAATGTCACTGCCAGCATGCTAGAAGCCATAGCCTGATTATTTCCTTGGGGAATCACAGATTTCCTGATACCCTATAGAGCTTGTGTTGAATTGTAGCGTCTGCCAGCGGGAAAGGCAGCAAACTGTTTAAATCCCTGCTTATGGCTGCTTGCATATTTTATACTAGAGTCTTTGGGCAGAATTCAGAGCAAGTCTTGTGGGATGGGACTGGATTATCATTTCACTCAGAGATGCCTCCATTGACTTGATATTAGTTTCTGCATAAAGATACGATAAAAAGTAATATAACACTAATTATCTCAAAAAGAAAGAGGTATATGCTACATGTCATTACCATAGGGCAAATGTATGTTTCTGGAACAAAGAGCCAACGTATTGAAAACTCACTTCCTAGCTTACTCCACAGAAACTTGCTTGGGCCTTTTATAAACTCAGATGCTTATGACTTGTCAGTGACTAGCCAAATTAGGCAGAAAAGATGAGGCACAAGCGTATCATGTTAATAAGGGCCACAAAAATGAGACAGTTTGTGAAGAATTTCTTTACCTTGTTTCTGTAGCTCCCTGAAGCAATGATCACATACTCTTGCTGGCTGGTTTTTCATGTAGTCTAAACCATGTTTATTTGATGAACAAGCTTGACAAACAATCTGGAAACAGATAAAAGCATTATTGTACATGATGCATGCTTGTAAATCACCACATGCTCAAAGATGTTCATTTCAGCACTGCTAAGCCTGTGACAGAACCTGAAATAAGGACTATATTACACTCAAAATGGTTTAAGATTTTGGCTTTACGTTCAACATGCTGCTCTTTCCTCTTCAAAATTATAACAATTTAAATACAAAAAAAATCACTGAGTTATGCAAGTTAATAAACCAACATTACCAATCCATGAAGAAAAGAACAAACTTACTGTATTACTGGACTGTTTAAATCATAAGCTTTTAAAGAAATAACTAAAAATAGTAACTGCTCTCTTGACAATTTTGCTACAACACAGATGTCTCAACTGTGTTCAATTCTGTATTCTCGGTTGATTAAAACAAGAAGAAAGGTTTATTAGATATACCTGTCATAAATGTTAAATATATATATAGCTTGGTACCAACTTAAAAACAAAAATCATTATTTATCTTATCAAAATTGGTGAGGAAGATACTTTTCCTCATTTCAGCTAACTTTCTCTGTTAGTACTACATATTTCCAGAAGCAAAAGACAATCATAAATAATACTCCAAAACACAAAATATGAAACATGTAACAGATTAAAAGGTCAAACACTGCTCTATCATAACACCTTGCTCTAAAACGAAGCAGGCAACTCCTACATGACCGTTTTAATCCATACAATCACAGTACAATACAGTCACAGTACAACGTTCCCTTAAAAGAGCTGCGGTGCAATCAGGCTCCATCTGCATTTGTCACACAAGGAACCTGAATGACTAATGGAAAAGGTGATAACAAAACTGCCCAACCTTTCCACATGCCCTGCAGTGATGCCTTCTCCAAGTCAAGGTGAATTCACTTGTACAGACCATACACATTGTGGCTCTAGTATCAGGGATCCAGATTGGAGCCTTTGATCCGAGCGGACTATCTTCTTCCTGTTTCTCTGGATCTGCCTGAGAGAACATGGAATATCATTGCATTCAGTGATGAGAAATAAGATTAATATTTATCAGTGATTATATAGGGTAACTCTAACGTTGGAAAGCCTTCTCTGATACATGGTTTTAAATGTTAGCTACTATTTCATCACTGACGATTATAATGCAACCCCGAAGAGAGAGCTGTATTTAATTAGCTCAAAAAGGCTGTGTGACTTTCAAGCTTTACCAGCCTACTTATACCAATAGCTGCCGTATTTTAAAATCTTTTTGTGTTACCTTTTTTTTTTTAGCAAAATCACTGAGAAAATTTGAAAAGCTGGTTTGGATATTTTGGAAGAAAATAATTTATGAAGCAGATAACATCATGAAAGAGGTATTGTTCTGTTCACTTATCATTTACCATCCTGTTTTATTATTACTTACGGAATGCCTCTTGTTTCTCTAAACACCTACAGAGAAACTTTGTATTTAAAAAGGGAAAAACACAACAGTAATGGTGTGATATACCTCTTCAAGACTTTTGCTAGGATTAAATGTGATTCTCTTTTTTGTATATTCTTCAATTGACTTGGAGATAGCTTCTAACCACTCGTCTCTTTCTGTAGCAGAACTGTTGGAGTAAAAAAAAATATAAATTTATTATTATTAACATTTAAAACTAAGAAGCAAGTGTTGATTAGAATCCCACTAGCTTTATTACACACTGACTTAACTCTCTTGCCATTTCAGTTTTACAGAGCATCTCCAGTTCCTACTGAAACTGGCATTATTGTTTTAGCTGTCTGCATGGTGTCAGTCATTTGTATTGATTAATGCTAAAAAAGATTTCTGTGTCTGTTGTTATAATGTGGATTCCCTTCCCCTCTTTCCAAAATACCTTGTGATTATTTCAGGGCTTCTATGTCATTATCATTTACTGGTCTAAATGGTGCTCCAAGAACAAAGACATGGGGCCTCCTCTTTTGAGAGGGATCCTGAAATTTCAGCAAGCATTTTCTTCCTGCCCCCAACTTCCTTCTGCACCAAAGTGCAGTTTGTTATACTCAACTCTATCAAACCTTGAACTTCTGTCACGAAAAACATGCTGTCTCTTCCCCAGCCTTGTGCTCCTACTGGGTCATGCTGCTTTTAAATGATTCTTCTCTCTCAAATATTTCCATTGGATTAGCTAACCCAAAGAGATAAACATGAGAGCTTCCTGTACTTCTCCATCCCACAGCTGGTGGATCACTAACCAAGTGCAAGGAAAGCATTAGGCTAAAGTGGCGTGGCATGGGGAGCAGGGAGAACAAGGAGCACCTGGCATAGCATGTAGCTACACTAAATTATATGCAGTGCCAAAGCCCTTCCTCTGGCCATGGGCCCACCACCACTTTCATATAATATAAATCCATGCTGCTCCTGCTGCAAGGGGCAGCCTCCTAAACTCCCTCTCAGCCACTCGGTCTTAGTTTTACTCTTATGCCACAACATACATAGTAACACAGTGGGCTATATAGGTGCAGTGCACTAGATTGGGTAACAAATGTGTATTAAAGCAACCATTCGACTTGGCTCTGGATCAATTTACTGACTGGGCTCACTATGCTGAACAATTACTTGTGCAGGCATTATGGAGGGTGCCCTGAGGAAGGAAGAAGCAGTTTTGTGGAAGGAACAGCTTGATGTGTTTAAGATGCCATGTCAGCTTAAAATGGGCTTCTAAGATTTAATCAGTATCTACTACCAATTCTTAAACAGTATCAAATAAATTAATTTGGAACAAATTAATTTGAACTGGATAAATATATAAAAAGGAAAGTTAGGGAAGAGGAAAGCAAACCGGATGTTCAATTCCAATTAATTTTCAAAGACCTTTGTAGATTAATTTGGAAGCTTTGATAATTTTTGAACCTTTAGGGAAAATACGTTGAGCCGGGGTTTTGAACTGGATGAAACTGAGTACTACACAGACTCACAGAGGACAAATCTGGTAAGGTTCTCCTCACAGGGGAAGCCTGTGAAGCACAAGGGGAAAAACAACCCAAACCATCTAGCACACACAGCAACAAAATCAAAACAAGAGGAGAGGAAATAAGACACAAAGAAGGGCAAAGCAACGTATTATTGTCTGTCTCAGTATCTCACACTCTACATGGAACACTTTGTTCAGTTTATTTACTTTTGCTACCTCATCCCGAACGAACAACTGGTCTGCATTAGCTATGTAACATTTATAACTAATCAACTCCTTTGGCTTTTCCAAAATCTGGTTACATTTAATTAGGTTCCCATAACTATATTAAATAATTAAATTTAAAGTTGGCCCAGTTTTTGGAGATTAAGCATTCCCCTATCATGTAGGGAGTGCTACACATGAGGCTGCTTGCACATGGGCTATGTGGCTTATGTCCCAGTGCCTCAGCTGTGGAGCTCATACTTGGCAGGTTTGCTAGCGCTAGCCTTTAGGATTGCTAACAGTCCATTCAGAATTTAACAGCAAAGGTAATGCCATCAGCAACTGAGTTGATGTAATGGTATAGTACAGCAAAATAAGCAGTGTTCCTTCTGCTGTCACTCCCAGCCCTCCTCCCCAGCTGCACAGCCCTACCCAGCTTCTCTCGCTGCAGGTCCAGTATTTCATAGATTCACAGAATCATTAGGGTTGGAAAGGACCTTAAGATCATCAAGTTCCAACCCCCCTGCCATGGGCAGGGACACCTCACACTAAACCATGCCACCCAAGGCTTCATTCAACCTGGCCTTGAACACTGCCAGGGATGGAGCACTCACAACTTCCCTGGGCAACCCATTCCAGTGCCTCACCACCCTAACAGGAAACAATTGCTTCCTTCTATCCAATCTAAACTTCCCCTGTTTAAGTTTGAACCCATTACCCCTTGTCCTGTCACTGCAGTCCCTAATCAAGAGTCCCCCCCCAGCGTCCCTATAGGCCCCCTTCAGATACTGGAAGGCTGCTCCACGCAGCCTTCTCTTCTCCAGGCTGAACAGCCCCAACTCTCTCAGCCTATCTGCATACAGGAGGTGCTCCAGTCCCCTGATCATCCTTGTGGCCCTCCTCTGGGCTTGTTCCANCCCTAATCAAGAGTCCCTCCCCAGCGTCCCTATAGGCCCCCTTCAGATACTGGAAGGCTGCTCCACGCAGCCTTCTCTTCTCCAGGCTGAACAGCCCCAACTCTCTCAGCCTATCTGCATACAGGAGGTGCTCCAGTCCCCTGATCATCCTTGTGGCCCTCCTCTGGGCTTGTTCCAACAGCTCCATGTCCTTTTTATGTTGAGGACACCAGAACTGCACACAATGCTCCAGGTGAGGTCTCATGAGAGCAGAGTAGAGGGGCAGGATCACCTCCTTCAACCTGCTGGTCACGCTCCTTTTGATGCAGCCCAGGATACGGTTGGCTTTCTGGGCTGCAAGCGCACACTGCAGTCGGCTCATGTTCATTTTCTCATCAACCACCACCCCCAAGTCCTTCTCCACAGGGCTGCTCTGAATCTCTTCTCTGCCCAACCTGTAGCTGTGCCTGCAATTGCTCCAACCCAGATGTAGGACCTTGTACTTGTCATGGTTAAACTTCATGAGGTTGTCATCAGCCCACCTCACAAGCGTGTCAAGGTCCCTCTGGATGGCATTCCTTCCCTCCAGCGTATCCACCGAACCACACAGCTTGATGTTCTTGCAGCCTCCCCAAAATAATNATCAGCCCACCTAACAAGCGTGTCAAGGTCCCTCTGGATGGCATTCCTTCCCTCCAGCGTATCCACCGAACCACACAGCTTGATGTTCTTGCAGCCTCCCCAAAATAATTTTGTTTACTAAAATTGCAGGGTTTTCTTCAGGTTTTTCAAAGTTATTACTATTTATGTCTTTATTTAACAAAACAGCAGAAAACTTTGAATGGACTGCAGAGAGCCCTAGCAATTGTTATTACTGACAAATGTGTGTGCCAGGGGCACACACTGCAGCTACCCAATGGAGCCAAGCAGCTCAGTGGTCCAAGGAGGGCTCACAGAACTATACCCTGTTGCTTGCAGGATCAGAGCCTTAGGGCACCTGTCCTAGCTGAGCTAGTATCCCATGAAGTATCCTTATGTTAGGGGAAGCAATGCCAGCTAGGTCTGCCTGGGGTAGCTCTTTGCTATCCTTATCGAGGGTATGCTAGCCTTGAGGGGGATGGGACCAGCTGGCCTCACACCATATCAGGCTTGCATGACTGTTGTTTTCAGGACTGAAGCTTTACTTCGGTACAGTGCTGCACCATGCAGATGTGCTAATTTGTTTCTCCAATTAAGAGATTTCTAGTACAATACTGCACTGTACCATGTAAAACAGCATACATTCCTACAGTTATCCCAGGAAAACTGAAACCGCGACACAGGCTAGACAAAGCAGAATAAATAAATATACAAAGCAGGCAGTAAAACTAAACCCGAAATGATAAAGGACTCTTATCTAAGTAGTAATCTACACTTCTTTTGTTAACTGGCTTACTTTTGATGACTGGCAGTTTTTCACCAGCTTAATTGCTACTCTATCCCCAGGATCATTTCAGAATCTCTTCTCTGGTGTACATTCCACATAATACTTACTATTTGAAAAAACACAAAAGCAAAATTTGTTTCAAATGTCTGTGAAATTTGAACAGTTTTGCAATTGAGATTTTTACCACAAAGGAATCAAGAATCTGTTAGAATGAGGTGTCATCACAAGGAAGATGTAGGCTGTATTGACAAGCTACTGATTCTTTTCACATCCAGGATATTCACCAATAGGAAAAATATATTTAACTGTGAAAAAATACATGCAAGCACCTGTTGCTGGTAGTTTTTCACTTGTTTCCCTCCTACACCACAATGGGCCCAGGACTCACAGATGGGTAACAATCTGAAAACTACCATTTTACACCTGGGGCCCTCAGCACCTCCTTCATCCACAGCAAATGCAACCTTGCCTGTCGTTGTTGTGTAACTTGGGGCTCTGACATACACACAGCTTCCAGCAAGTATAAAAATAACAGAACTGAACGCTGCAAAGATGCAAGATCAACAACACTAGAAAAGAAAGAGCAAATCAGAGCAGCTGTAGTTGGTAATGTGTGGTTAATTCCAGTAATTTCAAGGTCAAGACAAGAACATGTCACAAACTCTGCCTAATTTCATGAGAATGTTATATATAAGGGGTTTTCCCCATGGGACTAACATGCATTTCACAGAAGCTGCTTTTAATCTACCACTTAATCCATTCCTCAAAAGGACAAGTGCATCATGTTTTGTGGAAGAAGGTAGGCTGTATTTCAAAATTACAATCTTTTTACAAGTTCCAGTGATTTCTTACAATTTTTTTAAATGACTGAATTCAAAGTGAAATGCTGTTTCAAGTCAAGCAGAGATAAACCCACATTGCCTACTGCAATCCCATAAATGTCTTCATGTATTTGTGCGACACCCAGTCACCAAGGCACCTAAGCAGCAAAGACCTGCTCAATATTAGACTGGAGCAGAATCACACTCTAAACTGTGACACACTTTTTTTTTGTCCCCACTGTGCTAATGAATTATGAGAAACATTTAAATCTGTTGAACGAGTATTTTTGTATTTTTCAAGTCTATTGTTATAAATAACTATTGCTCAGACAGTCGAGCTGCTGCCTTTGGCTACTTTGACATGGTTAGCCTTGGTGTACTCCTCAGCTAGAGATACTGCTATCTTTGTGCAGACATCCTCATGTCGGTGCTACACGGCCACACAAAAAGAAGCAGTCTGCCTTTGCTCAGCTTTGCTAAACAAAAGAGAAAACATATCTTCCTTCATTGGTATCAGTACTGTCACAAATATCAGAACACATGAAACTTCAACTCAAATATAGCAAAACCAACAATCCACAAAACCAGCTCTGCTAAAGGCATCTCAGTGAAGGCAGACCAGAGTTACTCTGGCTTAGTGGCCATCTATTCTTTTTCTTCTAAACAGAGAATTTGGTTTTCTGTTGAAGACAACCACCACTCTAATAATTGCTGCCATTTCTATAATTTCAGGTTCACTGAGATCCATTTCTTGTTTCAATTACACTGTTATTTTAGCTAAAAGACCAGGATGACTTCTTCCAATTTATATCAGTTACCAACGATGATATTGAAATTTATTGTCATGCTTCGTATCCTGTCCTGTTAATTCATGAACTTAATGCATAAGTAACTTTGGAAGAACAAAAAAACCCACTGAAAAGCAAAGCCTAAAATTAACTGAAACAAAAATATTTGATTTCTCCTTCCTCTCAAGGAGAGGCAGTAAGAGGACAGTGTTTCAGTTCAAGTTTCTGAAGGTGTATGAGCTGAACAGCAGGAGCCAAGCAAGAGTTTCACTCACTCCAATTGCTAATGGTTTTGAGAACAGTAGAACCCCTACCAGCTGTAGCCTTAAGCCCAAATTACTCAAATATCAGCTACATTTACTGTATCTTTGTGCTTCTATCCATCATTTCACAACAGGCAGTGTTCCCTACAAATTAGGGTGAACTGTACTAGAAACTAGAAATTCATATGGTATCTGTGAAACTTATTACATGTGAGCAGGCTTCCTTTGTGCCGGCTCATTTAAAAATAAACTTAAATTTTCAAAATTAGATTTCGAATGTGAACAGAAGTAGATTAGAACAAAGCCTACCTCATTTCCAGAAATCCTTCTGGCATTCCCTCTGTTCTGTAACTACTCCAACCAAGGGTAACTTTATATTACCTAAGTGCACAATGAGCTATAAAAAGCTTACATGGTGTATTCATTTGTAAGACTTACCTTGCTGAAAGAATGAAGGATCTCTCTACGCTTTCAATGTTCAGCTCATTCTGATATGCTTCCTGGGTTGGCTTTTTAACCTTCCATTGAGAGAAAAAACTTGACATTCAAACTGAAATGGTACTTTCACAGTCACTTCAGTTTCACTTAATTTAAAATCCCTTACACTTTTACTTATTGTAAAATCCTTTACACTTCAGTTTTACTTACTGCGAAATCCCTTACACTTTTACTGCATACGAGGTACACTGGAGAGAAAAATCTCTGCTCCTACACCTCAGAGGGCCCAGCTACAATAAAATTACATGCAACCCCAATTTTTATTTCACTGTGGCCTATACTAACACTGGTGACACACAGGGCAGTGAAGCTCCTGCTGTCCTTCAACATGCCCAGGCCCATTGCCCTGTAATTACTTCCTGCAACTGGGCACAAAAAGGCACTGCTGCTGCTGCAGGAGAAGATGCAGCCTGCCTGTGTACCCCACAATGGGTATCTGCTCTGTACCTCCAAGGACTGAATTGCCCTGCTAACCCTTCTGAGCTACCAAGTTTCAAATATAAGGAGGTTTAAAAGCCAAGAGTGGTTCTGAGCCACCATGACACATCTGCTGGCAGAAGAGATTTTGCAGCTATGTCTGCAAAAGCTCAGACCCAGGTGCCAGATCTGCACTGCAGCTGGACCTGGTGCTTTATCTGACAGGACCAGAGACAAGTTACTTGATTCCTGAGGCAATGGTTTGTTGTTCCCACTGTCATGTAAGAGACCATGTCAATATATGGCATGTGTGTCCCTTATCACTACCCAAAGGGGCTCAGGGCTCAACTTTGGTGGTTTTCACAAAGGCTCATAAACAAAAGCCATGTTTCCCCTCACTATCAGATCTCTATAAACCACAGAGATTTAATCCACCAGAGATTTCACAGGCCTAAGCTCTACACGTGGGCAATAAAAAGCAGTTACAAAGCAAAAGAGAGGCAATCTCAAGAAGTAGGCAGACTATTCCAGAGTAAGACAATACTGGATGAAATGCAGGTGAGATCATCCTGCAGCAACACAGGTTTTTTAGGGAAATTTAGATAGCAATCCCACAGGCCATATTATGCAAGAAATATTCAGCCTGTAGTACTCCTCTGGAACGTAAGCATCTTTAAATCTCTTTCCAACAATAAACATAGTTGTGTTTTGAACATTTGAAAGCCTGAGTTTAAATAGATTTGGAGAAACTCTTTTTAACAAGTGACTCACCTTCATTCCAGCCAACGACAGCATGTTGTTAAGTTTATACATTCCTGACTGAACTGGAGTTGTATACAACAGGGCATCATTGAACTGTAATACAGAAGCAGTGTTTTTTAATGACTGAAGACTGTATAGAGACAGATAATTTCAGATGCATTTTACTGGAAGTACAGAACTCATACAGCACTGAGATCAACTGTCCAGAAGGGCATCTTCTACTTCCTATTATTCCAGTTAGAACTCAAGAAACATTTTCATGTATGAATTTAGATAACAATAGGTGCCTATTTATATCATCCTTGTGTAAATACACATTTGGCACATGACTAAACAGTGCACAGATGTCAAAGAACAGGCTGTCAAAAGGACAAAGATGTTTGTTGTGTACACAGCTGTATTGTATAACAAGCTACTTTAAAAGAATATTAGAATTAAGCATTCAAACAAAGCAAAACATTCCAGAAACTCAGAGACAGCAGAATTAAGATTAGCAATTTATACTTGTAAGGACAAACTTGTCCACATGTATCATGTGAATTTTACCAGCTTAAATGTGCATCTACTGTTTATTTCCTGTTCCATCTGACTTGGCTTCATTCACTGCACTTACTGAACAGCTATTGAGATTTATTTGTTGTTCAACAAATGGATCCAAACTTCAGCTAGTGCACATATACACAGATCAGAAAACTGAATGGCCTCATCTGTGAGATTCTTTGCAAAATAACCAAATGTTTCACAAGCCTTCACATGATCAGTGGAAAAATTGCTGGTTAAGTGTCTAAAGGCATAAACACTAGTGTGCACAGTGTTTATATATATTTATACTCAAATCCCCCCCAAAATACCAAAAAACCACCACCTCCAAAACCAAAACAAATAAAATCCAAGCTAGAGCTACTCAAATTTATAAACATCTGATTTAGGAAGCCCAGCTCAACACAGCATTAGATTTTTGAGAGTAGTACCTTAAGTGATATAATTTGCAATTATCTCAGTGTTTTATATGCTACAATTTCCAGATCATAAGCCAGTCACTTGCAAGCTTAGAATTCATACTCCATGACTACCTAGGGAAATACTTATTCGTACTACTGTAACTACAACACAGATTTCAGCTAGGACTGTGGACCAGCAATGCCACAAACTAGACACAGCAGCAGTTGCCTTACCACCTAAATAAAAGGGATAAACAAAAGTTCAAGTGGAAACAGAAACTTCAGGGATGTACAGAAGTTGCAGGGAAAGGAGAGAGGAGAAAGGAGGGACACAGGGAGAGAAAAGTACAATAGCAGCCATGGAACTGTAGGGTTTACGATCTGGTATAGCTAGGCGGGATGGAGTAACAGTGTTAGTTTTTGCAGTACCACAATAACATCTCATAAAAGCATTCAAATTTTAAGTGAGCCTTGTTCAAACAGTACATTTTAACAAT
The DNA here is from genome assembly GCA_002631895.1 of Agapornis roseicollis. Taxonomy (NCBI): domain Eukaryota; kingdom Metazoa; phylum Chordata; class Aves; order Psittaciformes; family Psittacidae; genus Agapornis; species Agapornis roseicollis. The sequence goes on from NDXB01009501.1 coordinate 27,317, forward strand.
CAACAGTTTATTACTAAAATTAGCATATATGCTAATAGGTAATCTCTACAAATTAAAACTGAGCAAGTAACACAGCAACAAGTGGTCATTTTATCCATTACCTGAACTTATTAGTTACTTATGTCTGTGGTGTAATGTTTCAACCACTTAAAATTACATTAGCGTTAGGTACACAGCAACACATAGTGTATTACCAGAAAAAACATTCGTGGCTGCATGACCTTCCGGGACAGCTTCATCAGTGTTCCTTCCTTCAGAAAGACCTAGCAAATTAAAAGAAGACATTTGAAGCCTAGCTTCTCATGGCAGAAGCTGTACAGATGAGCTGACTTCATCATCATCATCACAGAATCATAGAATGGTTTGGTTTGGTTTGAAAAGGACCTTAAGATCATCAAGTTCCAACCCCTCTGCCATAGGCAAGGATGCCTCACACTAAATCATGCCATGCAAGGCTCTGTCCAACCTGGTCCTGAACACTGCCAGGGATGGAGAATTCACAACTTCCCTGGGCAACCCATTCCAGTGCCTCACCACCCTTACAGTGAAGAACTTCCTCCTTATATCCAATCTAAACTTCCCCTGTTTAAGCACTAGAGGTGTTGCAAAAGTTTTGGGATTTAAGACCCCCTTTCCAAGAAAGGCTCTTCACTCTTAACGTTTCTCTAAAAGTGAGTGTGAATGGCTGCATGACAGTTTTCCATACTTGAAACCATGCTTGAGGAAAAATAAACTCCCTGCAAGACCTGGCAAGGAATCACATTCTAAAAATCATAAGTTTTTATCAGATAAATGTCTAAAAACCTTCCACACATATGGAGAAGCAGTAGTCATCTGACTTTTAGAACTGAGTAATTAAGTGATGGACCATTTTAATTCTTGGTATATGCCAGCTTCAGTACTTGGCTTGCATATCATCTGTGCTGCACTTTTTCTGCAATCTGCTGAATGCCCAGCTGGAGGACCTACCCTTCCCGGCTGTACAATCTCGTGGTGTCCATTTAAACTGTACTGAATCTGCATAAGTTTCTGAAAGTTATCCTACAGGGAGAAAAAGCAAAAGGTAAGTAATTGCCCTTGCACCCATGACTTGAAAGAAAAAAGTTTTAGTCAACCAGCTTTGTAAGTCAAAATACTTACTCCCTGCTTCATGATGTCATTGGCATGGTTTGCAACTTCTATGACAACAGCTAGAGCATCTGAAGGATGAAAAGATGGTGATTAGGTTATACAGACTAGTTAGCATTGGTATTTTGTAAAGCATGGGTACAATATTGCTCTTCCACAACATCCTGAGATTCAAAAACCAGTCACTGCATCCAGAAGCACTGCCCATAGATCCCAGAGTCTTTGAATCATGGCTTAATAAGCGCACTAGCTAGTCATTGGTTCAACCAGCAGTGCCAATCATTTCTTACAGCTAATCAAAACAGCATAAAAGCAAAATTAAATTCTAGATTATCACATAAAGAATTACTTCAATTTCACTGTCTCTACTTACAGCAGAAAAGTTAACATTTTAACACAGACTATGCAGAGATTAAACTTTTTCTATTTTAAACAATTGTCTCCAGTGCCAGTCATAGACAACTTAGAAAAACTATCCAAATCTCTGTGATTTCTTTTTTCTGCCTTTAGTTTTGTTGCACCTCAAGATAACAGTATAATGTTCAAATTTCTAAATGTAAAACTTTTAATATCAGAAGAAAAACAAAAAAAAAAGAAAAAAGGAGAAGAATCTCTCAAAGGGAATAGTTTCCAAAGACAAGAGATTTTATTTAGTACTGATATTCAATAACTAGCAACTTGACTGTAATACATGCTATGGTGTAAGTGCAAGAAGAGGTTATATTAAATGATTATGTAAACAGCTAGGGTATACGAGAGAGAACTCCTCCAAGGTTCTCATCCAAAAACTTGTAATTTACTTAAGTAGGAAAAGAAGTAAAGAAAAAGATTAATTTAATTGAAAGCTGGAACAACCGCTCTGATAAAATGTAGTCTCTAAAGCATTTAGCATCTTCTCAGTAACTGTAATACTTCAAATAAAGGAACTACATTTACTTAAAAGTGCACAGAGAAGTCTACTAAACCAGATAAAAGCAAGGCCTTGGGTTTTTTCCCAGATAATCATTAGAGTATTAGTACTGTAGAATGTATATACTTCCCTTATTGTTGAGCTCATATTCAGTAAGAAAGCATGTTAAAAGGTCCACCTTTCTGAACTGAAAGGTTCAGAGGGTCATGAAGCCATACAAGAAACTAAATTAAGATATGGACAAAAAGATCCTCCTCCTAAATTAATCTGAGGAGAATTTTTGTTTCCGTTAACCAAGGCAAAGCAAGCACATACATCAAACAGTTAAAAGGCATAACATATATCAAGGATTTTATCAAAATTTAAGTTTAGTTATAGATGTCATGATGTCAGCTGAGCCTGCTGAAAAATTGTTGGTGGTCTCCTACTAGGAAATGTTGGCACTGCTCTAGCCAAAACATTCCACCAGCTCCCACTGACTTGAAAGAAATGAAGGGAAATTTAGCTAAATTCACAAAGACAGGAATGAGTACCCGATTTTTTTTTGTTATAATTTACTTCATCTATCAGCTATTATATCTATGTAAACGCTACAATTTTACCAACTTACTTCAAGAAAGTGTGAAGAATGTTATAGAAAATGTTCTGGTTATTGAAGAGAATGTTCCAAATTCTCAGGGCTACTTATACAGCCAAGACTAAACAAATCTAAACAACAGCAGAAAATAATCCATAGGGCCAAAGTCCATAAACAAAGTGGGTTTTGGCAGGGAAGTGGATTCCATTTCTTATACCACTTAGCTGGAGTAGTGTATTCAAGTGAAGGCCATCAGGAAGATGTGTTATTGGGGTTTTTTTCAAAGAGTACGAACCATCACTAAACCTAGCCTTCCCCTCCCCAACCCTAACTCAATTAAACAACTAAGCAAAGTCAGATTAAGTTAAGCTTGTCACAAGAAAGATCTTGACAAGTAAGAATTCTTACTCAGTTTCAAAGCTGGACTATGAAACATGCCAAATGCATAAAGCCGACACTGTTATTGTTACAACTAAGCTGCTGCTTTTATCTTTGATGTAAGAAGGGAGAGAAAAATATTGTGGAAGTTACAACTACAAAAACCACAGAAGCTGGAGAAATTACAGGAAAATGTAAAATAAAATATGTTGTTCATTAATAAAGTTAATTTATTAATTTTTATTATTTTATTAATAAAATGATAAAGTTGTTCAATTATTTAATGTGCAATGCAAGCACTGGATTGTTAACAGCCATAAGAACTGCAAGGCAAACTTTTCTATCTCTTAATAATTTAAAAATATTTTTTATATTTTCAGTATACTAAACCAAACATGTCTGAATGGCCTAAGGAAGACAGTTACTCAAAAAATCTATGGCACTGCATCAGCATATAATGCTATAAGAAAGCGAACTTGGCTCAGTGCACTGAAGATACTCCTTTATTGCAGTCCAACCAACTGCATCTGCACAACCTTCCTAAAGATAATGGGCTCGCACAAATGTCACTAAAGAGACTGAAATAAGTGACAGGAGCTCACACAAACAAAATGGAGACATTGCCTGGGAGCATTTTTGGAACTAATGAGGTATGCACATGGAAGAAGGAAACAGTCTGAATGTGTACTGCACCACTACTATCGAGTTAAACTAGCTTAATACCAAACTACATGAAACACACAGTCCTGTCCTCTTCCATCACAACTGTTCTTTCCCATTTCCTCTTACATCCTTTCCCCTCACATGCAGGCAAAGTTGCAGAAGTCACTTGTGTTTGTGCAACTTGTGACGAGCCAAACTGGGGAACTCCTCAGGTTAAATATAACCCAGAGCAGCTCCTTGATCTTGTTCACTCCCACCACACTAATGCTTGTCCTGGCACAAAGAGAAAGGCAGTCAGAAAGTCCCATAGCTGGGGGAGAGCAGCTGGTAGCCCAGACTGCCTATGATGAAAGGTCTACCAGTGCAAGGACTGCCTCTTTCAATAGCAGTGCCCAAAATATCTGCTTAAGCTGCCTGTTCAACTTCACTTGTATCTCCTGGTTTCAGCTCAAGGGTGAGCTGATAGGACTGTAACCTTGAAACTTTTTTGAAACACAAGCAGTATTTCTGCAGAGAAACTTAGAACTAAATAGAAAACACTTCTATTACTGGCTTAGTATCCTGCATACATTTAAAATTTAGATACGTTATCATATGCACATAAGCTATTATTCCTTTAATCTAAAGAGACATTTACCTTGAGTATCCCTATAGTCTGCAGATTCTTCTAAAAGATTCTTTAGATAATCTGTATAAAGAAAAAATAATATAGAGATAGTTTTGTTAAAGAAATAAACAGCACCAGAAACCAGAAACTACTGAAACCCACCCTTTTCCTGGAAGTCTGCTTTTCAGGCAGATCTATGCCACAAAGATCTACTGCTAAATCTTTTAGATCTGTCAAGGTACTTACAAAAGGAAAATCAGCATTTCTATGATGAAAGTCTATTGTAATATCTTCCTCAGGGCAGCGCAAGATTTCACAATGAGAACTTCCCCCCACCCCCAATGCTCAAATAGGCATTTTTGATTATAAATTATAAGTTTAGTTCCTCAGCCACGAGGTGGCACCCTCAATCCATTAAAGTGTTGGCAGTTTCAAAATCTATTTTCCTTAGCTGAAATTAACTCCAAGTGTATGACTATACAAGAAAACACCCCCTTTGAGTTTCCATTCCCTGGTATAGTGTCTAGCTCACCAAAATTACAATATCCTGTTAAAGATTAACATACATATTCTCAGTAAAAAGTCCATCTATCCTTTACATGCTACAGCTTTGAACTGCTTAATATTGACAGAAACCAAATCAGAAACTTTCAAAGAAATATACATGTCAGATTGATAATATCAACAAACACTGATTTATAATTAGCTTTTAAATGAGGTATTAAGATTCTGGCAAGCTACAGAAAACTAATTGTCTGTACTCTAGCAAGCGTTCAATTTTAGCTTTGCAGTTGTACAAATTTCATGTAGGAGTGAAATAACTCCCATATGCTTGCCCTACCCAAATTCATTCTTTTACGCGAGAAGGATCAGGAGCCAATTGTTCCTGCCTTCATGAGATGTCTTGCTTCATGCATGCCCCTCAGAGACCGCTCAGTGTGTTGTAAGCTTTTCCTTATGTAAATAAAAAAATTAAAAAAAAAAAAAAAAAGAGAAAAAAGGAATTATAAAAANGGATCAGGAGCCAATTGTTCCTGCCTTCATGAGATGTCTTGCTTCATGCATGCCCCTCAGAGACCGCTCAGTGTGTTGTAAGCTTTTCCTTATGTAAATAAAAAAATTAAAAAAAAAAAAAGAGAGAGAAAAGGAATTATGAGACATGTTTCTGCAGTGGAAATGCTGTGAAGAGTGTCACAGTTAATGAAAGCATGGAGAAAACCAGAACTACAGGAAGAGAAATACCTGGCACTGAAATCTTATTTTTTGGCAAAGACCTAAGGGAGGATCCGAGAAGCACGAGAAGCAGGTTGGAGTGAGGGAAGAGGAACCAGCTGGGGTCTCCTGCAGTGAAGTGGGGAGGGAGTACTGGGAGGTCTGGCTGGCTGGGACATGAGAACACCCACAGCCTTCTGCTCTCCTCTGAGTCTTGTCTGATCATTAGCAGGCGCTGGTCAACCTGTGATCTTTTTAAGACAAGTCTGACATTGGCACCAAAACGTCTCCAGCTATACTCATAAATACCACATCCTTCACATCCCTCAGGATCTCGTGCTGTAGCAGCTACCAGACATTGTGATGCAAAACTTAGGTGGACACTTATTTCATTAAAAGCAAAGTTCATCTTATTTCACCTCAGATTATACTGATAAAAAGCTGGTGTGAGAGAAATAAAGAAATAGAAAAACTCACCAGGAGGTATTTTGAGAGAAACTGAAAAGATTGCTTTTAACTTGGTTTAACATGGAGGACTCCATCACACACAGGACATGAGCTGCCTTCTCCTGCCCCACCAGTGGGTGCTCTCTCAAGCCAGAGCTGTGCCATGCTGCCCAGGCAGAGCACTCCTGTGATTCCACCATAAACCAAACAACTTAAAACTTCACAACTGCAGCTTCATCTTCACTGGGGCCAGCCCAAAGGACTCATGTGGGAACCTCCCAGTATGAGTTCCTACAGCTTATACAGAGATAGGAGCTTCTGAAAGCTGCCAACCACACACCTCTGTGATCTGAGAACAAGAGGTGAGATGGGTGTAATTTACGCATCTGCAAATGTACTGCTAGCACTCTCAGAAACTGCCCCTAGTACATGGAGACACCTGATTTAATATTCAAAGTAATCACACTAGAAACTTAAAACCAGACACCCAACATGGGAACTGCGTCTTGGCATTTTTGTGCTTTATGACATGGTCCACAAAAGAACATTTTACTGCAAATGGAAACAAATGGAAGAGGGAAAATCAGAGATTTTAACAAAACATTTAAAATTCTGTATTTTAAAAAGGCAGCTTTTGCATTACAAGACTGAAGCAGTCAACAGAACTGTAAAATCCTGAAAATGATAAATAAGTAATTTTGACCTTGTTACTTCCTATGTATATCTGGTAAGCGGACTTCAGTTCATAGCTAAAGCTCTGCTTTAGAGAACCATCAGAACAGATATTTTTAGTCTCTTCTGTGAATACACACTGTAAATTCTGTGCTTGCAGCAGCCTTCTGGAGGTACTGGCTTAAACTAAACAGACAAGTGGGTTTCACAGACAGGAATAACGTCACATTAAAAATTTAGCAAAAATATTCCTAGATAAGGTCTGGAATGTGCTGCCAAGGGAAGCTGTGAGTGCTCCATCCCCTGACAGTGTTCAAGGCCAGGTTGGACAAAGCCTTGTGTGGCATGGTTAGTGTAAGGTGTCCTTGCTTACAGCAGGGTGGTTGGAACTAGATGATCTTAAGGTCCCTTCCAACCCTAACTATCCTATGATTCTATGATTCTATAAAATAAACACAGAAGTCAAATGCTAAGGTGGAATTGTATCAACTGTTTTTGCCAGAAAAAAATTCCCCTCTTAAATATGCTTTAGTTGTTCAGACTAGGAAGACCTTACGCATACCTTCAGAAAGGCAGACTTAGAAATTAAAATTCATAACTCTGCTAGATACCCCAAAACACAGCAAAAATCAACATAAAAGCATATCATTTCTGTGACAAAATTTCCCTTTGCCCTGGTTCTACCTGACAGCAGCCAGCAATTCTCTTTCTTGTTGCTGAGGAGCAGGAACTATCACTTCTCCTGATAGAAGTTCTCTTCTGCTTCATTAACTACTTTTGTTTCAGGTTGTCTAATTTAATTAGGTTAAACTCTAAGCAGTCCTTCCCCAACAGAGTAACTGGCCTGAAGTCTGACAACTCTCTGCCCTGCGAAGGAGCAGTGAGCTCAAAGGCTTGTTTTTCAACCCCTCAGCCTTCCCTCACTACACCCCAGTTAAGGATAATGCAAGACTCTCTGCAAACCTGATGTTGAGAAAAAGAGAGGCTTATCCTACGACAATTAAGAGCCCATTTATACCGTACAGTCTCAAGTCATCTACTCAAATCAGAGGTTTCTGGGAGGAGAGAATCACCTCTCTTTTATTTCTGTTAGAAATCAGAGGCCTCTAATTAACCTCTCCCCAAACCCAGTATTTGCCAGTATGTGAAGAAGTGAAAGCTCACTTGCTGGATGGAGAATCTGTATAATTAAGCAGAAACACAGCTGAGCTGTGTCTCTCCTTGGCTGATTTAGATGAGCCCACCTGCTCCTGCTTTTGTTAGCACAAAAGTAACTCCACTTCAAAGCACACAGCGACAATCTTGTGATGTGACCATGTAGCAGCAGGTTACCAGTACAAAGCTGTCCCACTGACACAGAACATCTAAATAGGAAGAAATCCCTGCTGACTCAAGCCTAGCAACTTCATTTCCTGGATTATTTTTGCTCCTCTGCACTCACCCACTGCCCCCTCCTCCCTTGCCCACAGATACCCCTTGCTTCCAGCCTGGGCAGCTGCTGCATCACTGCATCTCACTCACTGCAACAATAGACCCAAGTGTTTTGTGTGCCCTCCAAGTGTTTTGCACCACAAGTTTATGTACAGATTGCCCAATATTACACAGAGGTGCTGCAAGGTAACAGAGCAGACGGGTCATATAGAGAGATATGTAAGAGAGAGAATCTCAAGGATGACAGAAATGCATGATAGACTGAACAGACTGAAAATGAAGCACACTCAAAATAACACTTCCAGCCCCAGCAGAATTAAATTTTTAGTCTGATCTCTTTTAATGCTTGCATTGAACAAAGAAATTACTTTTCTCAATCAGCAGCCAGCATTGCAGTCCCATTCCTGTCAATTGCATTTGCAGGTACATTTAAATATGGGCAGCCACAGTAAGGTCTGCAGACTGGGGACACTCACAGCAACCCCCACACTACAGAATCATTTTTTTAAGGTTTAAACCAGCTTGTTCTAGCTACAATGAGATAGTTAATGATCATGAGTAATTGCCCTTCAGCATCTGAGTTCTGCTTCAGTGCCATTCACCCCAGACATCTCTTGCTTTGTTATGTGTATTGACAATGACATTTACTCCATCCTGATCCTCTGTTCAACGTTTTCAATATCAACTTTTGAACTTATCCAAAGCTCTGCTGATTTTGGACCTTTTAAGATAAAGCAAATCGCCAGATGCCGTTTTATGGCATGATTTCATCAATAAGAGTCACTAAGATTTTCCCCTACAAAGTAATCTATTTAATAAGGGGGTTTCACCATTTTTTTCAACACCTGTAACTTTAATGAGATGATTAAAATAAAAACAGTCAACATTAGTAACTTGGTAACTGCTGTACAACACTTAAGCCTGTATCTCTCACAGCATCACTAGTCTAAGTACTTGCTGGGGAAATGCCAACAAGCTGCTACAGAGCCAAAAAAAAGGTCACAGGGCATTTTATTTTGCAGTTACTACATAAACAGAGGCTATTTTTAAATTGTTCATCAAGAAGCAATGGCTTTCAAAAACAATGCCTTAAGTATTCCAAATCCTTACAGGAGCCATCCCCCTCTTACAACAAACACATCTCAAAATACTTCACAAAGGAGGCCTCTATCATTACCCTCCTTTTACAGAAAAGAAAAAGCACTGCATCAAGGAGATGACTTGTTCAAGGTCACCCAAACATGCCAGTGCCAGAGCAGGGTACAGAGCCCAGATTTCCTAGTCCCAAGCCAGCTCTTCAGTCTCCAATGCCCCTGTAACAAGCCTTAAGCACTTAGTGGTAAATGTACACTAGAAACATGTGTTTTACCTCTAAAAGAGAACGGATTTTACAGGCAAAACACCTGGGTGGGGCAGAAATGGAGAAGCTACTTGCAGAAGTTCACAGTTGCATCGACTTCTTTCACTTCCTTCTCTGAGCTCCAATTTTCCATATTATATTTCTCCTTCACCAAAAAATCCTGGCCAACCCAACCAGTCCCTCCAAAAAACCTGAAACCCACACAGAAAACAAACAAACAAAAAACAAACCACAAAGCAAAACAGGAGCATTCCAACCCTCTAAGGAAATTACAGGCTTCTATTACCACAGAAACAACCAAAAACCCCCGCAGGTTTCATGTTTTCCAAGTACTGCTGAACGTACCATCAGAGAATACACCACAGTGTTGAGAATATTAGCATCTATATTATTGCAACCAATATTAACAAAGAAAGCCTCTAAACCCATGCTACCTTTTTAAAAGCTCCACATATCTGAAGTCAGATAAACAGGCTTTACAGGCAAACACAGCTGCCTAAAAACAAGCTTCCTGGGACATGTGAAGACTGGCTTCTTAACCCTGTAAAAAGAGTTTGAGAGTACCTGTCAGCAGGAGCCTGTACTGTGGAATCCTCTGAACCGGCTTGAGCAGATAGTGCTTCAGGGCTAGACTAGCACAGCGGGGGCTCATCTGCAAGAAACACCCAACATAAGTACCAATTCTGTGGCAGTCCAGAATTCCAGCACAAGAAAGCATACCTACAATCAACTACAGATTACACTGGATAAACTTAATCTTGAAAAGGTGTGACTATCCCAGTTAAACACTACACTACAGAACAAGCATTCTTCTGTGGGGAAGACCTCATGCAAAATTAATCATGTGTGGAAAAAGTAAGCACTCGTACTCTGTGGATTCGAAACAGGCACTTTTGCTTATAAGGAACAGAGGTGAAGCTTCCCAGAAAAAAAAAAGGAAACACCAACGGCAAGGGCAACATGCCCCTTTGTAATTAGTTAGTGTCCATGAGGCAGGAAAGGCAGAGGAGATAGCGCTCACTCCAAAAGTTTTGCTTAATTCACACCTCTAAAGACAACATAGAATTAAAAGATCCTTGCCTCCAAAATGTTAATTATCTTAAGTTTGCATTCAAAACAATGTGCATCTGAAACATGGAATCTTTATAAAGGCCTCTTATCTTCTTCCTGTCTTTGGCTGACTCCGCCTCAAGCTCTTCCTTTGCCCACTGTAAACAGCCCTTTGAACCACTTGCAAGCAAACAGAGTAGGGATTACCCATGGGGTAGGGACTGCCCAAGGGGAAGCCCATGTAACAAGAGGTAAATTCACAGTTTGTGTGGATCATGTGCTCAAGGGGCTCACACCTCTTCTCTGTTTTAAGGGAGTTATGTAAAAATCTGGCAACGCTCTTAGGGAAATGAATCAGCTTTCATCCGATTCCGCATGTGCTGGGTTTGAAACCTCTAGAAATACGCTAATGAAAAATACCACTTTTTTCATGTTTCCAACTAAAATGAAACACCACTCCCATGTGTAAGCTACTGCCCTGTGATGTGGTAGAGAAATCATCCTGGTAAAATAGGACAGTTAATCGGAGTACAGTATGACTGGAAGACAAAACTAAAAAAACCCAGCTGAGTTAATGTGTCTTTGACATAATCTGTAGCAAGTGCTGCATTTTGTGAAAATCAAAGTCCTTTATCGTATCTCACAGTGGTAGCCAAAATCACTAGCTGCTTCACAAAACCTGAATTTACTGCTTTCCACTTCTATACTAAGTCTCAAGCCAAGACTGCAGGAAAACAAACCAGCCACAAAAATCCCACTAAAAACTCCCAAACAAACAAACAAGCAAATAAACTTCAGGCTAGTCTAAAGCCTTATGGAGGATCACAACTCCTGAAAAGCCACAAAATAGGGTATTTCTTACAAAAGACTACAGTACCTCAAAGTCTTTGACTACTGAAGCAAAACCTGCATTCTTCTTACACTGTTCATCTAATAGTGCAACATTTTTATCAAATTCTTTGATGTAAGTTGAATACATCTTTAAGTAGGGGCCCTTTTTAACAAATATATCAGCAATTCTTTGATGTTCGAGCCTAGAAACAAAAAAACAGAGTAATTAGAGTGAAAAAGAACATACATCTTAAGTCTAGAGCAAAACATCTATCTTACTTTTTTCACAGCAAGATGTCCTAGTGTGTGCTCTGAATGAAAAGCTTACAGTTCATCAGATAAGCATCCATCTCACTAGCTACTCTGAAAAGCCTTATATACACACCTTGACACACAGTTTTAGTGTTAGATGAAAACCACTTAATACACAGTCTGCATAGAATGGACTTGAACACTTTAGTACAAGTTGGATTTCTGAGGAGACAGATCTTCAAACTTCAAGAAGCAGTCTCCACCCCTTAACAGCAACCATGGGATTACAGTCTTTATTCATCTCAGTACCTTTGTATAGCTCATTTAGATCCACTCACCAATGTAACTTAGAATTGACTTCAATGGGATTGAGGCTGTCAATCAGCATTGTGTCTGGTTATATCTCAACTACCTTTAAAATGTAAACCAGTCTTCAGGACAGACTCATTTTCCTATAATGAACTCAGTCCACTTATTGTGCCCATGCTGGGACTAGAACTTTCAATTAAAAAAGGAATTTTAAAACAAAAAGTGTGATTGCTAAACACATGTACTGACCATTGCCCCTTTCTGGATACATCTAAATGGCAAAAAGTACATCTCAATGGAAAATTATCTCCTGTCCTTTCAAAGTCAATTCTGTCATTTAAGAAGGCACATGAAACACAAACAAGAGTCAAACCATGGCCACATGGAGTCACATCAGCCCCACAGATAAATTTCAACAACATCAAAGCAGTGGTATCTCTTTATTGATAGTCACCAGTGAGATAATCGCTCTTCCAGTTCCCTCAGGAGGTCCCGATTGAGTTCATACAGCTGAGGTAGGTAGTACAGGATCTGATTCAGGATTCTGTCCTCAATCACTGGCTTTCCAAGCTGCCTAGAGGCATGCGCCACAGCATCCCGGAAATCCTGCCGGAGTACAAAGAGGACAGAAACACCCTTTCCATGAGTGAATAGCCTTCAAAGCACCAACACAGACAACGGGTTCTCTCTGCAGACATTCCAGGCACTGCTCCCTATTACCAAAGGCAAGGCAGGTACCATCTGGGTTATGTTTCTCTGCAGCTTCAACTTACTCCCCTGGGACTGCCTTAATCCCTTCAGTTTGAGGCTGGAGCTTTATGTTTTTGCTCCTGTATGCATAGTATAGAAGTTGCCCATTATTTTTACAGCATGCCCTTAAGAAGTGTGCTGGTACTATATAATGAGGAAACTAAGGGGGAAAATATCTTGTATCTGGTAAGGGTGTTAGCAGCCTTCAGTATCTTCTTGTTAGTATTTGGGTCAAAAAGAAGAAATCTCAGCTAATACAATCATAATCTTACTTTAAAATCATACAAGTTTTCACAAGTCATCTATAAATGCTCTTTTAGAAGATGTGCCTTTTGGACAAAAATGTAGGGCCACAAAAAATTACTATATGTAGCCGCTTTTCTATATACAGAAAATATCACAACTAACAAAAAGATATAGTAACAACATATGGGAGCCGTGAGATTGCAAATGTTAACAATGATCAGAAACAACATTGGTATATTCAAAACATTACAGGGAGGGGGGAAAACCCTGCTTGCACTTGAAGGATCTTCTTATAGCATAAAAATGCTATAAGAGCTCCCAAAAGGACACAGACAAGGCTTATTGGTCCTCATCAAACTATTTAGAATTAAAATCTTGGCCCCACACAAGTCAGTATGGCCAGGAGTGTACCACATTGAAACTCAATATCCACTACATGAGGTATTTTTCCTGATCACTTGCAAACAAAACTTCCAAAAAAGGTTAGCCATTAGCATTTCACATGAAAACCAACACTGCCTAAACTGACCAAAAAGAAAATCCAGAATAGGTGGTGTGCTGTATGATCGTGTCTCGTTTGAATTTGAGCAACACTGGAAAAAAACCAATCTGTAATAGCCCTTTTTGAGTTTGTGGTCTGCTGAAACCTGATAGCATGTGCGCAATCTGTAGGTATCCTGAGAAAGGTGACTAACAACATGTTCCTAAGTACAACGATGAGCTATATTTTAAGTGTGCATGAGGGCCACACCTGCCTTTGAAAATCTGTAGGGTCCTCAGGTTTCCCCCTCCCCAGGTCTACCACTAACTACATGTCTTATTAGCTATCTCATCAGTTCAGCATCTGGCACTGTTTAGGGTCTCTCAAACTTAAGCTGCCTCAACTTTCCCCTGCTCTCTCTCATTACGTCTGCTCCAGGCAGCGTGAGCTCCAGACACACTTTCTTGCTTTGTGACCCTCTGGGTCACAAAGGCTGTGACTGGGCAGAGTTATGACAAGAAACTGAAAGGAGATACAGGGTGATGTCTGTGATGGGGGAAGGCTGAGAACTAAATACAAGGGAGTTAAAAAACAGATGGCATTATTCATATGGAAATGTTCTGGTTTACATCCTCTGTGCAGACTAGTGACACATAGGTTAACTACCAGCTGCATCTTATGGGTTTTCCTGACCCTAGGGCATCGCTTAACACTGAAATGATACATGGAATTACAATGGCAAAAGCTCAAATGAGGCATTCTGGAGAGCTTCATGCAAAATGCATCATCATATTATGATAATATTCTCTTTCTCCCCCTCCCATCCCGTCCCTCCTCTTCCCCCCACACTCACCCCCCCGTGACAGGCACACACAATATACTGTATGTACTTTGCCATGGGATGAAACAAGAATTTCATCTGAATGTTATAAGGCTAATTACATGATGAAAAGAAAAGCAGTTTTGTCTGTAGCGTAATCAACAACCCAGGCTTTTCCCTGACCAAACAATAAAAGGAGAGCAGGGAGCCAGGTTTAAGCACCAGCAGATAAGACAGGAATGTCATTTGTAGTTAACAGCATTTATTTAACTTCTAGATATAGCATTCAAAGAGCCTGCAGGATGTTTTCCAGATCCAAATTTGATTTTTCGACTAGCTTGATCCAAAGTCCATCAGCTTCATGAGGCTTTGATCACACCATGAAAGACTCTACCATTAAAACAGCCAACCAAAACTGCTTCATAGCCCTCTCTGTCCCCCTCCACTACTGAATAAGTGAAGGAAGCCCTGCAGAGAGGAAATGCAGGGACAAAAGATGATGTGAAGCTTTCAAATGATGCAAACCAGTCTACTAAACAACAAAAGAGCTTCAACACTTCTTCTAATCTGTTTTTTATAATTATCAAGTCTTCACTACAGAAGCAGTACAATGCATTTGTCACTGTAACCATATTAAGCTTTATTTTTAACCTGGCAGTGGGTGTGAAGTAACTGTCATGCCAAGTTCATCTGGAGATAAACTGAAGAGTTGGAGGCAGAGAGCACATGCCTGAGGAGTGGGGGTAGAAAAAGTCAAACAAACTGTAAGGAGGCTGGAGTTAACAGTGTTTACACTTGAAGGTACTGCCCTTCTGCGAAATTCCTTCTCCAAAAGGATAAAATACAGAAATAGGTTTGGTTTAATTACCAAACGCAAAATATGTTAATTTAAAAAGTAAATCTTGACATTTCACTCCCAAGGGTAAAAAGCATTCACATATGGACAACATTTTATACAACTAGGAGGATGACTCAGAAATTAGAAATTGCAGTAATAGTCATTTAATGCACCAGAACCAAATCCCTACTAACACTAAATCCATTCCCTGCTAAATAAAAAGAGAATAGCTGTTGCAAATAATATATACATTGCTTTTACCTATATATACCTGCAAGAACTGATTTGTATTACTAACATTTGGCCTATATATATGCTATATGTCTGTATATGCCTATATTTAGCATATAGTACTACATAACACTGCTGAAAAGCACTACTTTCATCAGTCTGTTCAAAGACAGTCACCTAGGTTGTCCTAGAATTTATTCTGTTTGAAGCAGTGCAGTCATCCATTACAGTGAATTGTAAAGAGAGATTTTTCTAATTTAAAATAAGCCTTTCAAATATTACAATCTTCCTCTTTTAAAAAAACTTGCCCAGCTTTGGAACTAATGTGCTTATTTCATTGCAAAATATCAGTCTTACAACTGGTTCATATGCTGCATGACAGAAAACAAAAGATTATGCTAGCTATCCTGAATCATCCCGGCTTCTTACCAGGGCAATTTTTCCTTTCAGAAGGAGGAAGGCTATTGTACACTTTCTGAAATAAAGTGATAAAGTTTACAGTTTGTAGTTTTACATTATATTCTGGTCCCATAATAATGCTTTATACAACTTTTTACTGCTCGGGCAAAGCCAACTGTCTTAAAGCCAACATCTTTAAAAGGACAGCACTCATTACCATCCCTGGAAAGCACATTCTTTCCAAACCAGAAACAGTCTTAGTTTATTCTAGACTAAGACAGCATGCTGCTAGGTACTTGTTCATATGAAAATCTAGTCTAGGCAGTTTCAAAGGCTTCTAAGTACATACTATTGCTGAATGACTGCTTGATAAAACATTCCCAACTGGAAAATGTTTAGGTAATTTTATTTATCCTATAAGTATACACTCCCCCCTAGAGCTGTGCAGTTTTTAAACAGTATTTGAGAAGGGCACCACCTCATGTTTCCTCCTGCCCCTCCTTCACTGCAGTATTTTTAAATAAGCAAAGGGCTGTGATATCTGAAATAATTCTGACCCTGCTGTGAATCATGTGTGACCAGCCCACACACTTCCCCTCTGCAAATGCCCTGACTCAGTCCATCTCAGTTCTTTCCACTGAAGGATTCCCAGCACACAGCAAGTGTGATCTTTCGAGGTCCCTTCCAACCCTTAGGATTCTGTGATTCTGTGACAGAGACCTGCCCGCATCAGTCTAGGGAGCAAAGGAATAAGCTTAGTTGTTAACAAAAACAGGTACCAACCAGACTGACCCTTCACTCAGCTGCTGAGTGGGTTAAGTACACCTTCAGGTGCTGAATGAAGATAACTCCAAATGGGTGAAACTAAAACTTCTCATAAATTTAACTGAAAGAGAGAGAACTAAGTGATCTAAACATGGTCACATATTTTACTCCGAAGGCTTCAACCAATATTCATCTTGGATCCGTTCTCCTAGAACATACCATCAGCAAAGCAAAACCAAACTATAATCCCTTCTGCTGAGACACAGCTCCCAGCTAAATACACCTGCAGATAGCTCAAATATCAGTTTAATTTAAAGGAAAAAAATATGCCTGCGCCTGGACACTTTTCAAGGAACACACATACACACATCCTACGGGGAGGGAGGAGGAAAGGG
The DNA here is from genome assembly GCA_002631895.1 of Agapornis roseicollis. Lineage (NCBI taxonomy): Eukaryota > Metazoa > Chordata > Aves > Psittaciformes > Psittacidae > Agapornis > Agapornis roseicollis. The sequence continues at coordinate 44,069 of NDXB01009501.1, forward strand.
GAGGAAGTTTCACACTCTGGGGAGCAGCCAGGCTGCTATATGTGACAAACTGTAAACACAACTGCTAGGAATACAGCTACGGAAGATTTCAGAAATACATTATTTAAAACATAAATAGGCAGTCTTAACTGGAGTTAGACTATTAGCCATAAACTGTTCAGTTAAACTATAGCAACAATAGGTAATGCAGACTATGAGTAAGTGTGGATCACAACATTTTTCAAACATAGATTAGGAGACTGCTTCTGGAAAGCTGCCAAGTAGTTCCACACCTGTTTTCTCAGGTAGTAAGATCATTTATGAGTCTTTAACAATATAAGATGGTCAATTTCTCATAACAGTCAATGATTTGACTGTGTCATAATCTCAGAACATGATTTCAAGGAATAGGCTTGGTAGTGGAACAGTGTTTCCTTCCAAACCAAAACTATTTCACTAGCCATCTTAATGAGATTACTACAGCTGCAGTTCATTGTCAAATGCCTCAATCAGCAATTCTAAAGCTCTTCATAGACTAAAATTTATCAACATATTCATGTAAAGACTGGTTAAATACTGAAGATTTGTAGATGGAGGAGAAGGAGTTTGAGGTTGAGAGGATTTTATACAGCCAAACAGTAGGTCAGTTGTAAGCCAGGACCAGAGGTCAGGACTTCCTTTGCTCCAAAGCCCATAGGTATTTTATTTCTCAATATAACCATTACATTCTTCTCCCAAAGCTACTATGAATTATTTTTCATAACATTTGGCTACAATATATAAAAAGACTAAGTTTTTATAGATATATAAAACTATACGTTTAGTGGTAGACTTGGCAGTCCTGGGGTAATGGCTGGACTCAATCTTCAAGGTCTTTTCCCACCTAGTTGATTCTGTGATTCTATATATAGCTTATATCATATACTTTTGCAATTGTCTTCTGAAAACTTAAACATATTAAACCAAAATTTCTCAGTCTTGTGTCTCCAGAAGGACACACAACAGAAAAAAGGAAGAAGTGTGACCACTTACCTGCCTTCTTCAATAAGAGGCTGAACTTGTGGCTGCAGAAAAGTTAGAAGTGCCTCCTGGCAACTCCTACTTGCTCTCAGAGTCCTCATAAGGACAGAAAAGGTTTAAATGGTCTAAATCAGAAGCTCTAAAAGCTCAGGCAAAGTCCACAGGCCTAAGCTTTTCTTTGCTCACACAGCACAAAGTTACACTCAGCCTTGCAGTGGAAGGACCCCTATCAAATGAACACGTTCTTCCGCTCAACCAGAAGCCTTACTGCCATACCACAGCAGCAGGAGGAAAAAAGAAATCAAAAAGAATGGGAGAACAAAAAGAGCTGTGGGTTTTGGGGAAAAGAAAATAAAAAAACAAAACCAAAAAACACCCAACAAAATTTGGATCAAAAAAAAAACCAAAAGAAATTAAAACAAATAAGCCAGGCAACTTGCCCCTAGAGCACCAGGATGCTGCTGAGGTCCTCTCACTTGTTGTGCAAAGCCAACCATTTCAAAGAATCTCACAGCAAAAAAGTACAAATGGAACCAATCCTTTTCCAGGAACACTAGGTGTTTTTTTGGGTACCAAGCATCTCAGAAAAACTTGTTTCTCTTATGTCACTTACGTTTCCTATTCAGTTCACTGTTCCTTTTTTTTTTTCTGCAAGTGCCCTTAGGGAAGGAACAGCACTTTTACCCTTGTTTACCCGCTTGTTTACCATGCATGAATTATCTCACAAAGAGTCATACTTATGAGCTGATCTGATTTAAGCCCCCTTGCTTTCAAGGAGTTTCTTAACAACATTTTACTGGAATTTTGTCCTCTGAAACAGCATTATTATAGTTACAGAAATACAGAGAATTCAATATTACATCTGAAGTTTGATTACTCCCTCAAGCAACACCATTCACCAAGTAATATGAGAGAGCATCAGTGTGCAAAGCCAGTTAAGTCCCTTATCTCTGCTATGACCTACTTATTGAGCATGACCAAGTTTTTATAATTTTCTAGAGACCTTTTGCATTCTGTCTTTAACAGAGGCAGTCAGTTATACCTACAAAGTGCGACAGACTCCAAACAGGCTGGCACCCTTGTATCTAGGGAGTGGTGCTCCACCTACCTTGACTTACTAGTTTAAAAGAAAAAAATGCTAAAAAAATAATATCCATGATACTTGCAACCAGTTCACAATCACATTCCTACTTTATCAACTGCCTCAGATTCCAACTGCTCTAAGCAGCAGCAACTTAAAAACCTTTTTCCTGCATCAACAGCCCTGTTCCCTCACTGTACAAAGAGCCATGAGTTGCACTAACTGGCATTGGTAAAATAGACTGAGGAGAACACTATTCACTTCAGATCATCACTAATGGAATTAGTAAATTTCAATAACTACTCTTTAGAAAACCACCAGTAGGTGCTTCGGAAGATGGAACCAACCAAATCTCTACTATGGGTAAAACAGCCCAGCCTCGGGAGTATCTGTGTTTTCATTCCATAAATCTGTCAGAGGTCGCTTGCCTGGCAGTTAGTAATCCTGACAGTGAGGCTAATAAGCCAAGTGGTTCAGTGCATGTGAAATGAGAAGGATAGTTTTATTAACATTCAAATATTAGCCACAAGAAATATGTAACTAAATAGATTTAATAATGTCTGTGCTGAACATACATAAATCCTCAGGCATGCCATTCTGTAGAAACTGGAAATAAAAAAAAAAATTGTGTTTCTTCAACCTTTCTCAAGGATGGCAATTCTTATTTAATCAAGAATGCACACACACACATAGCCTCAAAACCAATGCCCTCTCCAATAAGGCCATCACCGAGGTTCCTGCTGCAGGCCAGAGGACAAGATGAAGACAAGATGAGGACAAACTGTTTCCTTGACTCCTAGCCTAGCATCCTCTGTTAGATCAGGCTGAATACATGTTGATATTGCTAGCCAACATTTCTAATGGTTTTCATTTGGCAGCTAGAAAATAGCATACTGTCACAAAGGGAGTTGAGAGTTATCCATTAAGAAAAAAGCAAAGCACATTCTATAGTATTGCACATTTACACTGTGCAGGCAGCCTGAAGTTTGTCCCAGAAACTTCCTAAACTCCCTACTATCTTACCTCTCCCACATTCTTCCTCTGTTTGCCTGCATACTCAGCACCAACACCCTTTTCTAGGTCACCCTGCTCTGGCAGGGGGGTTGGACTAGATGATCTTTCAAGGTCCCTTCCAATCCTTAGGATTCTATGATTATATGATTCTTCCAGTACCATGCATGTTACCTGAAGAACTGGTGCAGTGAAAAGCAAAGACACCTTTAAGTTATAACTTGTATACCTAAAAAATATGATAATTAAAATCATACAGCTTAGATTTGTCTATACTCATTAGAACAACTCTCTTCCTTTATCCAGTACTTAAGCTTGAGTTCTGTACTAGAATCCATGTTGAATATAAATTATATATTGGCCACAACTGCCTGGCCCAGCTTTTAAAAACCAAGCTTGACCAGAACAAGAAAATCAATTACTAAAATGGAAGGCAAAAGAGGAATCAGTAAGTGGTGTGGCAAGTTCTTGTTCCTGAAAGATGTCTGTGTAACAGGACTGTATACATCCATCTATAAAAGCCTTTGTTCCCCGTTTCACAGAACATGCTTCTCAAGAGACCCAGATAGACCAACGCATCTGTCTGCAATATAACCACTTCTACTGACCAAGTTAAAAAAATCACTATGCATGTGCTTCATAGAGTGACAAAATGGAACAAACTATTCCACAGATAACACATAAGTTGGCAGAAAACACGTAAGACAGAGCTAGAGAAAGCTAGATTCTTCATTAATTTACTATTATCACCTTCAACACAACACAGCATGTTTAACAGATGACTGGTTTGCATAAACATGGATTAAATACTTAATCCTTGCTGTGGACAACACGTTGCCCATACTACAATCGCAGCTGTTATCAGAAAGCAAGCATCTGTCAAAGAATTGTAGCCCCCAAAAATATATTGCCATGGTGATGGATGCACCATTAGAGCTAATGAATGTTTATTTTAATGTACCATTTCTAAAGGTTCCTGCCTCCCCCCACTACTTTATATATTATTCTAATCAAAGATTTATTTTGGGTGCTATGGTACAAGCTGGATTATAAATATAATGCTGATTAATGTAAATGGATATCTATTCCATTTTCAATATTCAAGCAACATCCCTGCTTATCTGGAAGACTGAATAAATTAATTAAGGAGATGCAGAAAGAACAATCAAAATATTCATCCATTATATAAAATCTGAAACTTTAAAGTTATGCTTAATTAGATTAACTTTTACGTTTTTAATATGTAGACATAGCAGAAAAAAATAAGTCACATTCACTGCAATAAAGCCTAAACATAGAACTTTAACAGATTATATAAATGGAAAACTTCTTTTTTGGGGTACTTACAATGTGTAAAAGCTTTAGCACATCCACAAACCTAGCAGAAAAGCAAGAAAAAACAAATGGTTACATTTTAATTGCCCAATTAAAATAAATTGAGTAGCTTTTAAGTATAGCACTGGCACTTACACTTTCTCTGAGCTCATGATCTCCTTGGCAATATGGTAAACCTTTGTTTTCTTCCCAGCTGCCTTACCCTGCAAATAAAATTTTATGTTATACTATGCACCTACTAAAACTGTAGCTAGTAATTCCTCAAACTCAATGTAATTATTCAATAGTTATTTCTAATAAAAACGTTTTACACTGCTTTGAGATCTCTCGGATTTGAAATCTTCTGACCTTTCAGGATCTGTGAGAAAATCAATTTAAATTGTAGCTGGAAACAACAATAGTAGCTAAGAGTAGTTTTTGTAACACTATCAGCCCTTCTATTTAATTACTACAGGAAGCACTGAAGCCCATAATAAATATAGCCCTAGCAAGTGACAATTATTGTTAAGCAGAAGTAGTACAGGTAGTATTTCTATATTATTTGGCACACCCCCCACACCACATACCCCCCAATTAATACAGCAACAGTAATATCTGCAGTAAACTCAAGTGGGTTTCAGTAACATCTTAAAAGAAATACACCTTCTTTTTTTTTTTAACTGGAAAAGAAGAAAAAAGGAGAAAGTGGGGAAAAAAATGACACTGAAAAGTCAGCTTCTGACCATCTACTGAAGGAGCTGCTGGAATAACTAGCAACCATACTGCAAAGATGTAGAAGTGTGAGCCTTGTCATCTACCTGAAACACTGTAGATGATTATGCTGGTTTTTACTGCACATGCATTTGGCTTTCAAAAATGAAACGTCAGACAGAAGGAACAGGTATAACAAAAGGGTGTATCTGTCAGGATTCAGCTGTCTTTCCTATGCAGCATAACTCCCATGTACCATTTCCCCCACATAAAACACCTTTCTCCATTACAGCTCTCATGATTTGCCATATGCTTCTCTGCTGCCAGCTGTCACCACATCTATTAGACATTCAGGCTTTCATTTTAATTGGCTGCAAAGAAAGAATGCAGATAAGGAGCACCAAACATCATAGGATATGCACCATAAGTGCAGTGGAAGTCCCAGAGAGGCTGTATTGTGTATGGTAGTATAATGGTGGCATTATTTTCATAGTTTATCTATAAAATCAGGTATCGGTGGCATTATATATATATATATATTAATTTTTGCTTCTTAAGCACTAATGTTGCAAGATTTGTCTGGAATTTTAGCTCTTCTCCAAACCTAGGAACAAATCTCAAGAGCTGGAAATCAAACCATGGAACCAACTATATTCATAGGTTGGTTATAATGATATCGTCATAGTCAAAATAAAAAATAAATGTAAATTACTTTCCATTTTACTCTAATGCCAAATTAATAAAATTAATTTCTAAACTTAGTAATTTGGTGTTGCAACACATATATGAAAATTATATTCTTTATTTCATATATTACACAGACATCTTCACACACAGCTGTGATTTTTCTCCTAAAATTAAACTTATTTCCAAAAACCAGCCAGATCTACGCAGTGAGGGTCAGTCAGGTTCAGGTGAGATTCTAACACCCATCCTCAGGCCTCCATACCTCTTTAGAAAGCACAGCTGGCATGCTCCCTACAAGACTGAATTCACAAATAACTCAGTTATGCAGAGCAAGGTATCTGCCATCACTGTAGATGTGACAGTTGCAAATGAGATGAAAATTAGTATTTTCTGAACAAGATGCTACTGCTAAACAAAGTGAAATATCACAGTCTGTTTTCAACCCCTTTTGAAAGACTTTTCACACACCAGCTGGCACTGAAAAGGCCACTTTGCATTTGCTCAGCCAAAGATTCTCTGGACCTTAGAGAGTCACTACTGGCAGAACTGAAGGGATGCAAATTGGGCTCCCAGGCGTGGCATTGGGAAAGAACCTTGTAACTCCTCTAACAGATAAAAAGCATCAAAACAGCCAGATGCTCACAGTAACAGAAAATAAAAACAAGCCTAGCTGATGACTGATGCAGAGACTGCTTCTTTCTCCTCTGCAGCTGCTCTCCCTGTTAGGAAGCTGGTTGTTAATGCCCAGCTGCCAGCCACACATGCTGCAGGAGGCTAAAGCAAGCCTATGAGCAGATGCTTCACAGCAAACGCTGAATTACTCCATGAAACCTGTCCGAGAAGCCCAGTAATGGGGATGCTTTTCTCTAAAACTCTGTCATTAAAGGTTTAGGGCATTTCTATAGGCATTCAAGATAAGTTAGCTTCTATTCTGATACGGTTCTGCTTGGTTTCACATGCACAAGCTTTTCCCTTGACTCTTTCCTGCCTCCAGTTTATTCCTCTCCGAAGATTTGGTTAAAATGACATTTAGGTCTGACATCATCATCAAGTCTTCTCTTTCAGCACTAAAACATCTCATTGCCCTTTTCTTTTTTCTTTGTTTTTTTATTTTTTATTTATATATTCATCTCTCAAGAAAGGAAGGAAATATAACTACTATCAAAGGAAAGAGAGCAGCCAGGACTGATGCTGAGGACAGGCATTGGTCTATGAGCAGTCTGGTGCCAGGGAATCAAAGACTGAGAAATAACAAAGTGGGTATCCCCAAGGATAGGGATAGGACCTCCAAAACTTCATTTCACTCTGAGTTGTTCTCACTGTCTTCCTGCTCCTCATTTAAGGAAGGAAGAAGATGAAAATAAGATGAAATATTAAAGTGAAAATGAAGAAGAAATAACATGAAGGTGGCCAGGTCGATGGGGCTTTAAGCAACTTGGTCTAGTGAAAGGTGCGTCTGCCCATTGCGGGGGGTTTGGAACTAGATGATTTTTAAGGTCCCTTCCAACTGAAACCATTCTATGATTCTATGAAAACAGGGAAAATCATTCAAAGCTGGCACTCACAGAAGCTAGCAGAAGGTCAAACCTCAACCCCAACAGTCAAGGGTGGCTTACACTCCTCAAAAGGCCATAGAAGTGGCTCTGTAACCCTACAACAGTTCCTGCATGCATGCACCAACAGTCTCTCCTCAGCACCTGAGCAGTTAATTAAGAAACTTAAAGCTGAAAGGCATGTTGAGCCCTTTGTGTTTTATACCACTGAAAAGGAAGAATTAAAAACTGTCCCCTGTGCCCAAGCAGTGATTTGGCACGTTAGGATGCAGAACCTACAAAAACAAGAAAGCTGTCTGCACAGAGATGGTTACTGGGACACAGCCTTTGCTGCATGGCCAAGATCCCAGAAATAGGACCATCCAAGCAAAACTGCAGCTTCCAAGAGATTTGCAGAAGGACCTCCTCAGGCGTTGCAATATTCACCTAGCCCCTTTCCTTGGGCTTCAGCAAGGCTGTCAAATCAAGGGTTGACATTAAATGTTCAGTGCAAAAGAGACACTGTGCACTTAGGGATCTGTGAGGCATAGACAGCTTCATTAATAGGTATTTGCAAGTCTCAAAACTGAAGATCTTTAAGAACCCATCTGTGCATGTAGCTCTGTAAGATGGGCATGGTAGACAGGTCTACAGCTCCACAATTCAGCAAAGATTAAGAACAAATATGCCAGGCAACATACACTTTTTAGCAGGCTATTTCTAAAACTGACATCAGGCTAATTTGCACATATAAATTAAAATTTTAGAAATGTACTCCAACACCAAACAATAAAAACAAAAAAAGAAATACATAAAGTTATGTTAATTCAATGCCTTTTATTTGAAAATATCCCAAAAGGTTACTACTTACAAAATAGAGCAAGAATGATTAATAACTTTAAAAGATAAAGATAGAGATACCTGTTTATCTTCTGGAGGATCAGGCTCCCCTTTGCTGGAATCAGAATTTGTGTCATCATCTTCATCAGAACTGTTCATGATATCTTCTTCATCTGACTGCAGATCTCCAATTACCATGTTCGGATGATCATGGTGTTCTTCCAAGGACCTAAAATTAAAATATGCTTAGTCAATAAATATACTAGATTTTATTAATGTAAAAAGCCTTCTGTTTTACCTGACAATCAATGGCTTACTTGGTATCAAAGCCATTGAAAACAGTAGAGGGTAGTCTGAAGATGACAACAACTGGTGGGCTTTTCTATAGTGGACTCATAACTCTGCAGTGTTTTATCTATGCTAGTATTGATATAGTGTTCACTGACAGTGAGCAAAAGCCACAGTACCGTTGGAATATTTATGTTACTCTTCTCCATCAGTCTGCCTGACAGCAGAGTTTGATAAATCTATTTCCTTACTGCTGTGTGCATATATAGTGCAACATTTGTACTGTGTGCCCAAAGGATAAAGAAAGAAGGTAGCTGTTTTGCTACCTTCTGTCTCATAGCATCAGGACTTGTTCCAGGCATAGTACTCAGGCTGGAGATTTCCATCTGAAATTTTAGATGCATTTATTATGCAGGGTTGTTTCTCAATGCATACACTGAAAAACTGCAGCAGTGATAGCAATATTAACCACTCTGTTCAATAATTCTTCTTTAAAACACAAAAGCAGAACCTTTTGTGATTCAAAACTACCACCCCTCAGAGACAGACACCTTCCAGGGAACTGTCAAAGCTATAAAATATAACCTTATTCTGCTGCTGTACAATGATTACAGAGGTCTCTCTTCATTAGATTTACCCATACTTGCAATACAGAAATTGCATGAGACAAGCATACAGCCTTCTTCCTCTAACTAGCCTTGACAACTTCAGTAGAGATTTAAGAAATGCCATTTTAGAAGAAAACAGAAAAAAGGGTAAGGAAAGATAATGAAGAAAACACAGACTAGAGGAAACAGAGCCGGAAGTTTTGGTAAATTTACACAGAAACACAGCAAATCCCTGGCCTCCTACTTTTATTCCTTATAAATATCTGATAATTGCCAATTACACTGAAACTGTGCCTAAATCCACATAATCTGTATTCAAGGCCTGCAAAAATATGCTGGAATGCCACCGATTTACTGTGACAGAAGCCAAAAGTTACCCTAGAAAACAAAAAACAAATCTAGAAACCCTTATTCCCAAGCTGCTGCAGTCAGCAGAGATCTCACTATGCTGATCAACACTTAATTTTGTGCAGCCAACTTCTTTCAGGGCTACACACTTCTTCATATAGCTGCCCTCTGCCTCCCTACACAAGGGACGGTGATGCATGATCTTCTCTTTATCCTAACTTTGAATTACAAGAAAACAGGGATGGAAGGCAGCTCTTCAGACCCACCATGTCCAACTATGATAGTCACCAGATAGGAAACCTGTCAGTGTGGATCCCATGGGAAGTGGCTGCCACTAATCTAAATAGCAGAAGTAAGGAATACCAGCTGTGTAAGGATGCTCTGGCAGCCCCAGCAAGTTGTTGATTATTCAACACTCAAGGGAGAGTTTGAAAAAAAAAAAACCACCCCAAAACAAAACCGAACAAAATCCACACCAAACAAAAAATACACAAATGCTGATGGCAAAGAGAAATATATTTAGAGATGGCGATGAGATACGTAGATAAGTTAGCTTGCAGACAGACCTTGGTCAGCCATGAATACACAGAAGATTAAAATAGCTTGCTTCTGTTAAGACAACACAGGAAGGACTCAGGAAACACCCAAGCAGTTACTGTCTCCCAAAACTGAATGGGGTGGGGGGAGGAAAGAGACTGCAAAGCTCATCACCGATTTCAAACAAAATCTTGAGCCAAGACTGCAGCACCCCCATTTATTTCAATTTGGAAATTATCAACTTCACATGGGAAATGAATGGTGCATGGAGTACACCAGGGATAGCTTCAGGAAGGCAAAAGAGTGGCTTTTCACTGGAGCTTTTCCTGGTATGGAACCACACTAGCAGGACAATGAGACTTTTGCAGTTACTTGTTAACTTCAGCAATTCAGAAAACTCTTTATCTATCTAATTCAAATGACCTGTTGGCTTGAGAATGTTTATTTTAGCAGATGCCATTACATATCCTGTTATTTTACAGATGACAAACATTTTATTACATCTATAACATTACATGTGGTAGATATATCCTCATGCTTTAGAACAGAAATAGCTACTGCTACTCCTTCCTTTACTATATTACTCACAGTTTTACTATCCACATCTGCCATTGAATCTACATCTGATCTGGGATATTTTTCCCCCATTGCAAAATGTATTAAGCACTTTATCTCCAACCATGTTGGAATTCACTTTTTTGGTCCCTTATTTTACTTTTGTTATGGAAATTTTATTTACCTTTTTCCTATCCTTAGAATTTGTTTTTAATTGCTGCTTTATTTTCCTTTAATTAAGATTCCTTTCCATCAAGAAAACATTATTCTCACAGTTGTGAAATCACAGTTCTTTTGCCGAAGCATACTGTACAGGACACCCAAATTCCAGATTCTGCTCTCATTGGTTATTTAAATTTTTGAGGGCAACTGAAAAGTTTTAGAAAACCTGCCCATTCGGAAGTCAGGAACAAGCATATTTCTAGATGAGGCTGTATTCTGCTGATGCAAACATAACGACATCACCACTGAAGGATGAAGATCAAACTAAACGGACTGTGTTGGTGAAGAATTTTCTGAGTGAAAGATTAATCCGCTTATCAAATAGAAAGTTTCAGTGAAAAACCCAAACTATTAAAGATTTTTAATAATTAACAACTGATGATATAGGATGTTTAGAAAGTGTCCACAGGTGGCAGCCACTCATCATATACATCTTTTTCTTTCTGTGAATCACAACAATGTTAAAGCAGAAACCTCCTTTGCTTGCCTTTGTGGTATGTATGCACCTACTATTTGTGTAAAGGAAACTTTGAGAGCTGAGAGAACCATCTGTGAAATCTTGCCTATGGCATCTCCCCCACCGATCAAAGCATCTCTGTATGTATTTTCCTGTATTTGCTCAGTTCACAGTCTAGCACAGCCCTCTGGTTTTTCCACCAGGTACATTTTATTGATTTTTTAAATTTCTTTGCTTTTGAAATAAAAACACAGTGGATGATTGGATGATAAATGATCAAAAGTCCCATCACATCCAGCCATTTTCCAGAATCAAACAAGCCACCACTTCAGGGATAGGGTGCAATTCTGTAGCCAGGGGTAGATGCACTCCTAGTGGTATCTGTGGTTGTGTCCTCTCTTTCAGAGAAGATGGTGGCAAAGTCACTTTGTTAATCTGCCTTTATCAGCCATGTGCTAAAGAACACGTGACTCTCCTTGGACTTACACCTTAACCTTTCATCATAAATACTATGGCTTTACTGTCAAAACAGAAGGTGGTTTATTTACTGATTACTCTTTCTGTACTTTTACCCCTGAAGTCATAGCTAAGTTCTCTGTAAGTTAACCCTGGATGCTTGTGGCATTTAAATGAGTTAGGAAATAATAGCCAATCTTTAAATAAACAAAACCTTTTCTACAACATATCAGTTCCCCTTTTCCAAAATACGCCATGAATGCAGTAATGGTTATTTTTAAGCAGCTCTTCTGAATGGTATTTTGGGGATACTGTGTACTCTCTGTATCTTGCTCCCTCTTCATCGCGATTCTTTGTCCTACCCACAGCAGTACCAAGAGAAACTTCTGCATTATCTGTCATGTGAAACACCATCAGTGCCAACTCACCGTGCTGCCCACTGAGTAAGAATATTTTGCTGTATCTTGTGAGCAAGTTATCTAAATATAGATGTGGGGGTTTTTTGACACATAAAATAAAGGGATCATCAGTTTGCTTCAGAATGAGCAGTTTATGGGGGATGAAGAACATACATAGCGCTTGTTTTCCTAACGCAATAGTAAATTATTAATGAAACAGAACATGCCAGTCCTAGCAAGACATACGGCATGATAAACTGTCAAAACTTAAGAACTGCCATCAAGATATTACAGACAGAAAAATATATTTTAATTAGCATAAAAACCTCTTACTGTCTTCAAAAGATCATAGAATGGTTTAGGTTGGAAGAGACCTTAAAGATCATCTGATTCCAACCTCCAGGTACGCCTTCCACTAGACCAGGTTGCCTCATCCAACCTGGCCTTGAACACTGCCAGGGATGGGGCAGCAACAGCTTCTCTGGGCAACACTGGAGTGGCTCACCACCTCATAGTAAAGAGCTTCTTCCTATTATCCACTGTCTTTCAGTTTAAAGCCATTTCCCCTTGTCCTATCACTTCTTGCTCTTATAAAAAGATGACCAAGACTAGTTCAGACTAGCTTATTATAGAAGCTTCAAAATACACCTGAGGCTTCACTTCCAAGCAGTGTTGATTTACACACTGCATAGGACACTATAGCCTCAAGTCAAAATCAACATTTCAGACTCAGTTCCTTCTTTAGAAGGCAAATAGTATTTAAGCTTGACTGAGGGATTCTCTACAGTGGAATGCCCCAACATAAAGTATTTTATAATATGATGGAATTATTTCAAGCGTTAGCATCACCATATCTACTAAAAAGCAAGTTTCCACAACTCCAAAGTATTTGTTAAAACAGATTCAGTCATGCTGCTGCTTTACACACATTTCCTTGTGTTCTTCATTATTTTTAGATGTTTCTTCTACTTCCATTAAGTAATCAAAAATATTTAGGAATCCTGAATGAACAGAATCTTGTACAAAACACTCTGTTAAATTCTTCTTTTCCCATCCTTTTGTTATTTTAAAAGGAGTTCCCATTCTACTCTGCTTTTTGTAGGAATGTCCCACCATCTTTATCCTTATTCTGTCTCTTCCTGCAGTATTTCACTGCACTTGTTTATGGGTGGTTTTGCTTGTTTATTTTTAAAGAAAGCCTTCACCATAGTCAAAATCACACAAACTGAAGTTCCTGCTCAACTAAAAAAACCACACCAAATACCAGAGCTCCAAAAAGGATACCCTACCATAATATTTAATCTCAAATCCTTTCTGCATTGCTACAGCATTTCACAATCCTTTCACTGCTGCTTGCATCTCACTTTCCTCCACAGAAGCAAGAATTGCTATTGCTGTTCATCCATTTTCAGTTTTTAATATCATCAGTCCCTGCAATCAGTTTCAACAATTAAGGCATGTCCAGCTGCCCTCTTTAAGACCTGAAAGCACACTGTCTCTCTGGAGGCAACAGCCATTAAGGCTATTTTTTCATTGTGCCTCATTACTTGTAATAGCTGTAGGTAAGGCAGCATGCCTCACTGACCAATTCCCTCAATGGATCCTACTTGCACACTTCTGGGAAACCCCAAGGATAAAAGACTTAAAGGGATTAAAAATAATAATAATCATATAAAAAATGTGTTCTGTAGCTTATTTTCTCTTTTTCTATTTCTTATCTAAATTCAGAACCTCTCAAGGTAAAAAGAAGGGCTGTAAATATAGAAATAAAGTTAAGATCCTACAACAGTTTAGGAAGCAATCATCTGATTTGAGTGCTGAAAGTAACGGAAGATGCTCCTGGAAAGCCAGGGCAAAAGTGAAATTACTGCTTGATTAATAATTGCTTGATTTTGTTTCCTGAACTTCCTTTTGCTTTACTTTAATACTTAAGACAGGTCAATGTCTTTATCTAATATTTATTTACTGCAGGTTTTTGGAAAAAAACCCAAGACAAATTCTAGAAAGCAAGCATACTTGGCAAAGCACAAAGGTAATAATGAATACTAACCATGAGCCCTAGTGAGCTCTTATGGGAGTCTGAAGAAAACACATGACTGGGTAAGCAATAAGCAACATTAATAAAAGCATCAATTAATGTACTTTTTGGATGAGTTACATTTTGCTGCGATACCACAGCTCCAGAACCATCCTTAAGAAGTCAACATCAGTATCTGTTTCCCTTCTCAAACCAGTCTGGAAAGCAAAAAGCTGAACTCCATATCACTCCAGATGCACCTGGACCCTAACCCATCTTACCTCATAGCTTAAAGTTCAGATTCTCTAAACAATTGTGACTGTCTGCCATTATAGCTAAAACATTCCCTCCTTCATCACAGAATAGTTTGGGTTGGAAGGGACCTTAAAGATCATCCAGTTCCAACCCCTCTGCCATTGGTAGGGACACCTTCCATTATCATATTCCCCTGCTTTTCATTTCTCCTTCAACCATACTGGACTATTAAGCAGCAAATAAGAATGAAATACAGCCTGGACCAAGTGGCTTACTTATCTGAGTTACTCCCACAGTACCAGTCACCTCTCTGCTTTAATGACAGATGCACAGATGGGAAGAGCTGAAGCTGAGATCACATCTCTTCTCTCTAGGTGTTGTGGACAGTGTGAGAAAAGGCGGTGGATGCTGTTACAGCTCTCACAGTGCTGGCCTGGCTGCCAGCACTGGGGACTGGTTGCCTTATTGCAGCCAAGCTCCCTGGGCTTCAATTTCTCTGCCAAAAATGGTGCTTTTTCACAGTGAGCAAGAGAGAGATAGCACGGTGTCCTCTCAAATAGGATTTTACATGCTAAAATTAAAGTTATGCCATTTGTTCTACAGTGACAACTCAATGATTTTAATAAGTTCTTTGTATTATTAGGACTAATAACAACAAAAAAGGCAACAGCCCGGGAGTTTTTAATGGTCTGATGCTAGGGAACATGACAGACAGTTAATTTTGATCACTCTTTTATTTATATTTTTAAGACTGCTTAAACAGAGCCTGCCTGTGAGATTCATTAGTTCATTTTGCAAGCTATCCTTCAGTAGCTGACATTGCTGAGGAATGAAAAACACCTCTATGACAGTCTTTAAACAAAATCGAGCACCACAAAATGAGAGGCAAACAAACTAGACCAATGAATCCATGATTTTTTGCATCACTTATAACTGTTGTGCTATATTCCCTCTGGGACAGTTAGGGAACTTTAAGGATAAAATTACAAATATAAACACTCCTCAAGAATCACAGCTAGAAAACAGAAACAACCTGCACCCAGCTGAGCAACTACAACTGAAAATGTTCTGTGCACATCAGGTTGCTTTTTCAAATTGTAATTTAAAGATTGCAAGAATTGAAACAGAATTATTTTAAGCAGTATCATATGTATTCTATGCGTGCATCTACATTTTTTCATAGAAAGTCAGGACACTTGATGACAGGAATGTACTGTCAAAAGAGAAGCTCAAGACATCTTATTTGAAACAGCTTTCGGTTCAGAGCTGCTTATGCTTCGAAAGCTGCCTGATGCCCCCCAGGCAAAGGGCCAGCCACAGCAAGAGGCCAGGTGGGAATGCCAGGAATTTGCTCCTGCCAACAGAAATGGCAAGAACCACTGTCTCTGTCTTTACCTGCTCACACCTGGGTTTTCTGGGCAAGAAGGATATCATAAACACTGCCAAGAGCTGCCACCACATTTAGCCTGTTAGATCATGCCACTGGCAGCTCCTTCTATACTCGGCTAAGCATGCTGCAAACTGCAACACCTGACTTGCTGGAACCAAAGTTAGCCTAGTGTTCACAGCCAGCAGCATTTAGTTTAGCAGTTGTTATCCTCAGGCCAAGTCAGCACTTATTCCTTTCCTCATCAACAGGAAAAGGATCAATCTGACTTGCATTCTAAGCAAAAAATAAGCAAGACATTTGTCATATGTGTCTCACACTTAATAAATCTTGGCCTTTTTTTAAAACCATCAATTCTGTCACCCTACTTCAGGCATGCTATGGTCAATACAGTCACCTGCATACTCTGTTGCAGGACTTAAAAAAGCACAGTGTAAGAAAGGTGCAAACAGCTCTCAGATTATCTCCATATTTAGCTGTGATTTGCAAACACGAGCTCCCGCAGCACACAAGGACCGCTCTCGACGCAGGCAGCCTCCCATGCTCACAGGACCTATCTTCAGCCAGAGTGTTTGTTGACAATTCCCCAGTTCCTTGGAAAGTTCAACATAAACACACACACATGCTTCAGATGTTTCCACACTCACCATAGAAAAGCTGCATTTAAGAGATGTCCAGTTCTAAAAGTCTTCCAGGAAAACTGGTGCCCATGGTGTGCCAGTTCAGCTCCCAAGCGGCATGGCACAGCTGCAGAGACAGTCACATCACCCTGCCTCTGCCTGGGCGGCCCCAGCACAACTGCCAAAAGGAGAACATGCCAATGGAACAGAATATAATCCAAGAGGATACAACGGGACAAACTCGAGCACTAGTACGGGAGAGTGAAACACTGCGGCCAAAAATGGGGATTTAAACCTTTGCCAGAAGACTTGTACAGTGGCACAAGTCACTGCACCAGTTCTTTCTGCCACCACCTAAAGCTGTGAGGGATTACCTGCCTCCCAACCCAGGTAAAGAGGGAAGTCTGCAGAATTTACATCTTCTTGCCTTCCCTTATCATTAATTCTCATTTCACAGGGACAGCTGCAAGGCTTATGGCCAAGACCTTTGGAAAAAACTCCTGGCATGGAAGTGATAAGCAATAAAAAACAAGAGCACCAAAATATGGAACTCATTTACAATCAGGACTTGCTATTCTAACTTCCCTCACTTCACAAAACAGACCCTAGGGGGAAAATGTTTATAGGGAAAGAACACCAGGATCAGATGAAAAAGAACACTTTACTTCCCAGTCACACACACACATATATATAAAAGAAAAAATACAATTTGGGCACACATTGAATAGACTTCTAGAAAACTATAACCACAATGTGACAAAACCTCAAACCAAATGCATCAAGTAGGAAAGAAGAAGCTTAGACCAAGTCAGAACAAAACCTCCTATTAATACCTGCTTCAAGCAAAACTGATTTTACCATGTTAAAGATACCATGACACTCCAACATATAACTATTTCTACTCCACTATGATCAGAATTAATGGAAGGCCCTAAATACTTTCCATATTGACTCATCATTATTGTTATGATTTTAGGGTGACTTTATCTCTGAAATCAGGGCTGTAATATCCCTCCTTAAAAAGTCACTAATTCAACTAGAAATAACATACAACCATTTCACTCAATTTTTCTGCATGTCAGATACCTAAAAGATGACAAAAGAGAGATAAGTAGCAGAGTACTCAGAAGGTAGTGACTTGGATCTAAAATAAATATGGAGAGACCTAACTCTTAACCACACAACTGTATGTGCAACGGCTGATGCAGCTTCCTCAACAGTCTGCCAGAAAACATAGGATGGAATAGTTTGGTTGAGAACAACACAGCTGGCTGTAGGGAATAACTGAGCTGCTTGCAAGATTTGACTTGTACTCTCTCTTCCCCTAATCTTTTGCACAGATTAGAAAAAGAATGGTATTTAAACACGGTTTCTAAACTGTTCAGTACAGAACATCCAAGCCCAGGAACAATACCACTGGGGAAAACCAAAACCACTAAACCTCCCAGAAAAAGCAACTGAACTCTGCACAGCAGAAATCACTGAGCCATAGGCTCAGGTTGTAGTTATCAAAATAGCAGTTTTGGTAAAAACTCCTCTTAATTTATTTACATGCATCTCAAGAGATTATTTTAGTCCACTTCTGCTTGAGTGGAGCAACTTCATAAGCACAAAGATACATTAAGAAAAAATTAAAACTTGTGTAAATTTAATATTTTTATAAGAAACCTCTTGGATTCTAGCATTTAAAATAAAACTTACATTCCTTAACCTAAAATTTTTGTAGTGCATTGAAACAATCGGTGTTATCAGCGCTGTTCCCAGGCCAAAAGTCAAAAAACCAGCACTGCACCAGATACTAAGGAGAATAAATGACTGCTACTGCTGAACCCAGGACACACAGCTAGTTTTGTAAGGCTATTCCTTAAAACATCTTTAACTGAATCAAACATAAATGTTGAGTAAATAAGGCATATTAATATCACTGTTGGCATTTCAATAAAATCTGAAGTTAATATTTTGATTGCTTTCTTTCAACATTTATTCTATGCCCCCAAAATTTACTGGTTTGCATATACAATTACATTAGACCTTGATGCAGCTAAAATATCACCATACAAACCAAAGCACCATGGAGCTTCACAAGCACATATCTTGAGCCAACACTGAAAATAACCCACAGGAAAAGGCTGTTGTTGAACATATAAATGGGTCTTTCATCAATTTTCATGTCACATTTGACTTCCCATTCTATATTTGAGATACTTTCTGGAGCTACACTTTGTTAACCTGCAATTTATACCACAGTTGGCAACAAGAGACAGAGCATGCGTGTTGGAGGCCAGGGAGAAAGACCAAAATACAGTGATGCTACAATAACTTGGCTTCCCCCCATCTTAAGGAAAAGGAAATGCACACAAAGAATGCCAAAATTAGTTAAAAAAAAAAAAAAAAAAAAAAAAAAATAAAAAAATAAAAAAAAAAAAAAAAAAAAAAATAAAAAAATAAAAAAAAAAAAAAAAAAAAAAATAAAAAAATAAAAAAAAAAAAAAAAAAAAAAATAAAAAAATAAAAAAAAAAAAAAAAAAAGAAAGAAAACCAACAAAACCAAACCAACACACCCATAACACCCCACAAACCCACAGCATAAAAGAGTAAAGAAAAAGCGTTGGAGATTCATCCATAAAAGTGTGAGATGTCTGAGTTCCTGTTATCCATACACAGGGGGGCAAGGAAGAAGGCTAAAGGACACAGGGTTTTATGTGTGGCTTTGCTTACTCCAAGCTCCTCCACATCACTCTAAGTCACCTTTTGGCTGAAGGCAAGAGCCGACATGCTGAGCTGGGGCGACGTCACAGAGGAAGGACAAGGACATCCTTGTATTGTACCGGGGGATCAATGGGAACAGCAGAGTTAGGACATTTTTGCCATCTGTGGTGAGCACTTCTTAGGTGGGAAACAAAGGATAGCACAGTTTACCCTCAGAATGGCTCTTTTAATGCATATGGGCTGCACGTGCGCCAAGGTTAATGTAATGTAATTTTCTAGATTGCACCAGACTGTGACAAAAGTAACCAGCAAACCTTTTGGAGAACAGCAGAGGGATTTGCCTAGCAGCCGGGCAGCACACCCCCACAGTGATGTACCTCATTGCCGGCACCACTGTCAGCTTGCTCCTTCTCATATTCACAAGCACTCCCAGCCCCAACCACACTTGGTAAAAAGATAAAGTCAAGAACTCAAACCACATCTATTTTTATGCAGCACTTGTAACACATCCGATAAATAAGAAGTCTTTCATTATTGCACCTCCAACTCTACCAGAAGTTTCCACGTGCTGTGCCCCTGTCAATCTGCATCACCCACCTCTTTCCTTTACAAAAATGAACGGGGAGTCCTTGAAAAGAGGGATGAAAGAAACAGCAAAGACAAAAATTCTCTTTCATAGCACTCTTGGAGATCTTCACAATTGGTTTTATTTCATATGACCTTTCAAACCTTTTCAAGACTGGACTGTATATTAGAATAATGGACTAGGCATTGGAAAAATGCAGTCCTTCAACTCCTTTCTCTCCCTCATTGGAGAGGGAGAGCATAAGACCTCAGGATCTTTCCCAATGTCAAAACAGATTAAATCAGCACATCTCAAATGCATTTGGATGAGAATGTGTCAAGATTTTTTTTAAAGCAAGAAAATTCCTATTTATTCTGATTTTTTTTAAGGGCAGGGGGCTAGCATACTTCTCCCAGATTACTTCAAAACATTGCAGTATTTTCTCAGAGTGCCTATCTTCTTCTTCTAATATATGCATTTTACTTCAGGTAGTATAACAGAATAAACTGTAAAGCTGTATAACTGAAAGCCACCTCAATCCTAAGGAAAACTCCTTTTCCTGGAGAAGCAGACCATGGAAACACTGATTTGCATGAAATTTCCTGCAAGGAAATAAAGGAAGACCCAAAACACCCCATACACTTTCCTGAGCAAAAAAGTTCACTGTGAGTCTTTCATGTAGTTTCACATGCCACACCAGAAGTGTAAAATAACTAGCCGGACACTACATAACTGAATAATCCCAAACCTATTGTCAGTGATTCTACTAACCCTTGAGGAAAAAGGACCTCTGAGAGCAGCTTACAGCCCCAGGATGAGGGTGCCACCACCTGCATGCACCCAGTTCTGTCCCAAAGTCCTTGTGTCAGAACATCAACAACAACAGTACTACCACTTCTCACCAATATTTCGATTTCACACTGATTTGGACTCTGATTAGACACCCCAAACTTCATACAGAATTTGGCTCTTCATAGTCTGTAAAAGCAAAACATAAGGAGCCAGTAAAACAGCATGTCTGGTAGCCAAGAATTGCTTTGTTCATTCTCTGCTCCAGAGCTCCACAGCTGGGACAGCCAGTTAGGCTTTGCATTCAGCCTGGCAGGGGACAGGAAGCAGAGATCTGAGACATCTGACTCACTCTTTACTGATGAGCCCTCAGATTTGGCACAAACTTAACCAGCTGTATAACATGTACATGAGAAAGCAAGGTAGGGAGGGAAAGGAAAAAAGGCAGGCTGAAGGAGGCAGAATACAAAAAGAAGGCCAGTGATAACACATGACTGAAGATGAGGACTGATAGCGAACCTGAAGAGCCTATTATCAAAGCTATTCTATTAAAACCTTAAGTATTGAAAGAATTCAATGTGCAACTAAGGGTGGCAGAAGCCAGCTAGAAACACAGGTGGAGATTAGAAGATAAGACGAGCTTTAGAGTTGATGGAGGAAAAGAAACCTGCCTTCTTCAGATCAAAGACTAATCCATTATCATTTTAAGAAGCAGATGAAATAATAATAATTATAAAAAAGCTACATACGTGGCCTCTATTTATTAGAAAATTAGATTCTCTAATAAAATTCAGTAAAAAAAAAAAGTGGTTTTTAATGCATAAATGACACCTTCCATACCTAAAATGTATTTTGTGCATTCAGATCTCAGCATAAGTGGCTGAAAACTGTTTTAAAACACTATTTAGACCCTGCAGTATTTTATTAATTTAGTGTTTCTGAATGGAAATTTTGCAGTTGCAAAAACCAAAACCCAAACCCTTTCCTAAACACCACATTTATTTGGTGCAATATTGCTCATCAACCCTAACAAAGCTCAGTACATCAAAGAGAAGCATGTATCAAAGCAAAGCGCTTAACCACACAGATTACAATACTAAATTCAATATTTCAGGAAGGCTTTCATGCACACTTAATTGACCTCGGGGGACTCAGCCACCACAGCAGAATTTAGTCCAGAAAACTAAACTTACGTTTTGCATTGAGATGCTCGTTTCTGGAAAACCAATAGATTATTGTAAATCAGCAGGGGTGGGACAAATAGGAAGCAGTATTTAATTAAACCAACATTAGGATTTCAAGGGATTATTGTCACATGACACAAACCCCTCCACCCCCAAGCCCTTTCCAAAGAAAGATCCTAGCTGGAAACACAACACAGCTACAGATTTTGTCATAACCAATTAGCAGTCATGTATGTTTACAACATCTTGAAGGAATGCTGTGAAAAGTACCCAGTAAATACAGTATGTTGTTCCCTGAAGGGTGAAGGAGCAGACTTACTCCACCTGAAGTACAATTGTCTTGCCTAGAACAACATTACAAATACCAACAGGAAGCCCACAAGACCCAGAAAAGTTTAACTTTCTGTTTTCTGCAGCATGACAGATGTTCCAAGGCACAGTCATTGTTCCTTTGCGTCTTTAGATTACCAGACAAATATACACTCAATTGTACTTTTAGTTTTAAGGCTGACATGAAGTAACTCAAAAATCAAGTGGTGAGTGACAACTGATACCCACCATTAACTATTCGGGCCAGCATTTGCATTTAAATCCCTGTAGGGAGGCCTAAGCAAATGAAAGGTACCTAAATTTAATAAGACAGATGAAGTTCAGGTAAGACTGTCAGAAACTATTACCATTCTCCACTAAAGCATACTGGTTTCACCAGAGGGAATCAGGAGGAAATTTCTCAGTAACCACCAAAGCAGTGTGTATATTATGAAAATTTTATCCCTTCCTCCAGAAAGAGATATAATATGGGGTAGTAAAGACACCATCAAGCTCTTCTGGTAATGGCAAGCCTAGCATTCAAACTTAATATACTGCCTGTGTTATTATGACAAGAAGCATAGGCAATCCATCTATGAATTTCTCAGAAGAACAATCTCATTTGTACATTGGCTTTAATCGTAAGATGATTTGCTTTGAGATCCCCATTAGCAGTGCATTACAGGAGTTCTATGTGCCAAGACCTATGGAAAAGTTAAGTGCGTGTTCTGACAGGCTGCGGAAACACGGGCAGTGATTATTTCAATGACATCAGCACTGTTTCTCTAACTGGTTTTATAATACCACCTGGCCCAGGAAATGATAAAAGGCTCTCAAAGAACTATGCAGAAAAGGTAAGATGACATTGATAAAAAAGGTTCAAAGGCTTTGAGATAACAATGTATGGGAAAACTGGAGGAGCTGCCTGGCTGGCTCTGTCTGGGCAAGGACCCTTACGCCTCCCAGGCCAGAACCAGAAGGAATATCTGTACCTTCTCTTGCTGGTAGCATCTGATCCAGGTCAGGAGACCTCTGCTTTACTGTGTCCCCTTTCTTTCCTGGGGATTTCTTTGTACTCTGAGATTTACTGAAGTAACTGCAAGTATTAATTTGTTTCCTAAGGGAGTTTCTGGCTATGTAATTTAGATTAAAACCACCACCTGTATAAAGGGCTTCAGTTATGGTTTTCTATGTGTGCTTTTTAAAGAAAAACACAACACAAACCCAGTTATGCCAAGAACAGTGAGCTTAAGGAGCAGCTACAGGTACAGATGTGCCAGGACCCAAGAGATCATTTATATCCCTTTAACCACCAGTGGTACTAAGGAAGGCTTGCGTGAAAAGGGAAGAAGTATGTATCTCCCACACTCAGCCAGTTAAGAAAACTCTGAAATTTCACTCAAGGAGCAGCTGCAGTCTCATGTCTACCATGCTTCATACAGGAAAACTGTCCTTTACTTTTCCTAAAGCAGACACATTCACCTGGATCCTAAACCACAACACAAACCAGAACAGACTGCATAAACTGCATAATCAAATCAAGGGGATACCAACAAGACCATAGTCAAAATGCCTGAAAGATACCCAAAGATTAGATTTAAACAAAAAGCATACACTTAGTCAGGAACTTCGAGTATACCAAAGACAAAACCATGAAACACCCAACTGTAAACAAAAAGCACACTCAACAGCCACATGAATAAATATACCAATACCAAGCCCATAACCAGAAATCCTACTTCCCATGATAAGGCTTCATGCTTTCAATCAAACACTCCAATGTTGAGATTATCAACTCTCTAAACAACCATTAACATGGGATACCACTTAAAATATTTGTGTCCACCTATATAAGATAACATGGTCCCCTAAAGAATAGTCAGCTCTCAGATTCTTAAGAATATATGTATGCTACACACACATTCAAAATGAAATGAATCTTAGTAACTCTCACTGAAAAAATAAGTTAAATGTGACTATCTATAAGGTATCTTAAATATTCTTTTCATTATCAATATATTATCAACAGTGTAAAGAAGTTTGCTGGGAACTATAAAATATACAGGCTACATATTTCATTTAAAACCCTATTGCTGGTTTCAGATAAATCTTTAAGATCTGTAAAACCAACTGATTAGCTGAAGAAGTTAAATGATACCATACTGGGTGAAAACAATGCTTTACCTGCTAACACACTCTGACAGTCACAATAAGTGATGCTATTTAGGGAGAACATAAGAGTTTGGCCATTCTCTAAGGCCCATTCCTCTTCCCAGCATACAGTCACAGTATTATAGATATTAAAGTATCCATTCCTGCCTTTTCCATTTAGCATCTGTTTTGGACATATCTATGAATTGGTCCAATCCCTTTTTGAATCTGCTGATGTTATCTCTCTCCACCACCTCCTGAGGCAATGAAACACAGCAGCAACCTACAGCATCACCGAACTCCATCTTTCAGTAATATTCTGTGAGAGTCATGCAAAACTTGCGCATCACTATCACCTTTGCTGGGAGCACAGGGAGATACAGAAGACTCACTATATTCAGGGAGAGGCAATATCTGTTGTTGTATCTGAAAAGCTTTCAAGACCTGATGAAGAATTTGCATACCCAAAAGCTCGCCTGCTTTCCCCAGCTCTATCAGCTGACCTAAACGCATATTAGTTCCCCCTACAAACCTAGCAACCATGCACTCCACGGACGCTTATTCAACTTTGTCCTCAGATAGTGGTAAGGTTCATTCCTCCCCATTTAAGTATTCTTAGATACAAGTACATGATCATGCCTGATCTGTTGTAATTAAAACTGGAAAAGCACATAATTAGTTTCCCAAATTCCAATCATACACGAGGGAGAACTAGCCTACTTTCTCTCTTGACTCTACTAAATGCAGTTTTCAAACCAGCAAAAGCATACAGAAAGATATACAGCAGCGGCTGTCCTGCTGACATTTCATCAACTCATCGCCTAAATACATTTATAAGAGCTAGAATTACAATGGAGCTCTTGAACTTCTCTTTTCTCTTTACCTGCCAAGTCTCAAATGCCTGCTTGTAGCTTCACAAGGCTCCTCAACTTCACAGAAGCCAGGGTTCTGGTCTTTCACACTGCTCGAGTTCTGCCATTCGAAGCAGAGATCTCTCCTGGCACGCAAAGCAAAAGGCAAATTCTCGTACTCAGGTATTTCCTCATAGTGACGCACGTTCTCATACACTGGAGCACAAGTGCTGGTTACAGGATTCAAATCTATTTGTGACAAATTCTCTCCTGAAAGTACATGCCCATCTAAAGACTCCAGCCTTTGGTTATCTCGCATCTCAGGTTGACTTCTGTTTCTCTGCCTCTTCTTCTGTAATGCTGGACTACTTATTTCTATGGAAGGCAGCTTGGTAGATTTACCTTTCCTTTCATGGCCTACAGATGCTATATTGCGGTTGTTACCACCTCCATACCCATCTCCAGTGGAAAGGTTGGCAATAGCACTATCCATTGACTGGCTGCCTTTAGACAGAAATTTTTGGAAGTCATTTTTCATTAAGCAAACTGACAGTTTCATGTTGAGAAACTTTTTCAGGCTGTTCTTCTTCTGATGGTCTTTACAAGGCTTGTCTGTCCTTTCCATGTCCACAGAAGAGAGAGATTTGGCCCTAGGCTTTGTCACAACAGTCAAGTGGTTGAAGCTGGTAGCAACATTAGCAGTTTTTAATGATTCAGAATTTCCTGAAAATGGAAGAATAGGATGAGGTAACTTCCAGACAGGTTTCTCAGAAAGACGTTTGGGTATGTCACAGGATGACAGTGCACTTTTCTCCTTGGCTGGTGGATGCGTGAAATGAGGTCCTTCCAGAACACCATTTGATTTGTCCTCACTGGAGCTGTAAGAACTTTTCTCCACAAGCTCTGCTGATGCAGCTTTTTTCAGCACACCAGCAGCTGGAAGGCTGTGCCTCTGTGGTTTCTTAGGAATGATTTTTGGAGAACTTTCGTCCTTTAGTTTAACTTCTTTATCTTCCATTTTTTGTGGGGAAACGTGGAGGCTATTGGAAGCAGACAAGTGCTGACTGCTAGTTAATTTGAGCTGCTTTGGCAAACTCATGGACAAAATATCACACCTGACGAAGTTAGTCCTTTTGTCCACAGTATCTAGCATACTGGCATCATCTGTCATCTCATCCAGGGAGTTAACTAAGTTATGGTCTGCATTTAAAGAACATTCAACACTTTCTACCAAATCAGAAGTTTTGTATGATAACTGAGGCGAACGATTCTGTGAAGTTGACTCTTCCGTAACAAGTGCCTTCACCTGATGCATTTTGTCTGCACTGTGCTGAGTTATCTCAGATTTTTCAGGATGAAGCACTTCTATGTTATTGTTATAGCAAACACTCTGACCAAGGATATTAATTTTTGCTGACTTTTTACAGCTTTGGTCCACAAGCCCAAAGGAATCTTTCTCTGAATTAGATGGTTCCTTTGTTCTTTCTCCTGTGGTGTCTATGCCATCCTGACGGACAAGACATGCAGCTCGTGGCTTTCTTGGCTTAGGGATAGGAAGCACTTTTGAGCTCAGGACTGAAGATGTTTCAGAGAAGGCTCTATTAGCATCTGCTTTCATACCTATTTCGCCTGAAAGCATACCATTGCTACTTACATTTTCATTTTCCAAGATTTCCTGGTCCAATGGGCAAGAGCAATTGTGGTTATTTACAGTCAAACTAGGACAAATTTCAGACATCTGAAACTCATCAGCAGTGAGCTTACCATCAGTATTTTGTTGCTCCCCTTTAGCTACCTCAGAAGACAATGAAGACTGTACAAGTTCCATAAACTCAATTTTAACATCGTTCTTGGAACTGCTGCTATTGCCTTTGTCAAGTTTATCTGCATACCTGCGCCTCACAGGACTGCTGCTAGGAAACATACTATGAGTTAGAACATCCTTAAATTTCTCTTCCAAAATGCTGGCTTTCAAAACAACCTGATTTCTGTTTGCCAATTTTTCATTGTGACTGTCCCCCAGAGCTAGTGCGGGTTTTTCACTGTCTTTGATGTTCTCCAAATTTCCAAAGTGCTCAAAAATGATCTGAGTTTTACAGGTGTTCTCCCCATTTCCAAGTTTATGAAGGCATTCAAATTTGCAAGACGACATTGGCAGAATATATGCTGTGTTACCAGTACTCCCTTCCGAGGCTTCATTTTTACAGTTCAAGTGGTCTAACGTTTGAGAAGAATCTCCCCTGTGCTCCTCAAAGCTTTTTGTGCTTTTTCGTGTAGATGATGGAGTTTTAACTTCTGGAACAGAGGAGCTCTTGAGAACCTTTGGTTTTGGTGCAATTGCTGGCTTGGTTTTCCTTGCTGCTTGTATAACGCTAGAAAGTACAACATCAGGCTTCGGTGCAACAGGTGGAGGCGCTGCCTTTTGTCCTACCGCAAATTTGGGTTTGGGGGCCACTGGTGGCTTCTTAATCTCTAGGAAGGATGGAAAACAAAGATTTTAGTCACCATCAGCCCACAGAACAACTTCACCTGCAGTACTGTATTATTAGTTATTTGTAACATTTAAATCGTGATCTACAAATCTCAGTGTGTGTGTATATATATGTATTTCTCTCAAAAACATGCCTCTCTTCCTTGACACTGCTTTTTTTTAGTTGTTGACTTTGTTTTAACAGGCACAATCAAGGAGCAGCAGGAAAAGTCTTCAAGGGTAACTTATTCGCTAAAAAACCAGTTTCACTTTAGGAAAGTGTATTTCCTTGCTTATATGCTAAAATTTATGCTAACAAAACCAGCAGACTAGCCTGGTTTTGCAGTTTCAGCTATTATAATACCATTTTCAAATGGCACAAATATGTTAAGTGCCTCTTGTATAATAAGCTATGAAGGTAAAAGAAATGCTAGAGTAGCACCTTTGGAAATGTGTAACCTAAAGTTCCCCTTTCCCTTCCTCTTCTTTTCCAACAATATTGAGATGGATTACCAGACCAGCTGTAAAACTGGCACATCACTACCCACAACTCAGTGAAGTAAATCTGTGGTGTGAAGTTAATGCGCTAATTTGTAGCAAGTCAGTACTTTCCTATTGTAAAACACTATTTCTGTGCATCTTATAAAATTACTCTTCCCAACATGCTACTGTCTGACCTAGAAACAGTCACCACTGCTATGACTTATGACCCACTTGACAGCACAAGATCACAAACCCTGGGAAGAGTGGACACCTGGAAAAGGAGCACATGAGGAACTAGGAGATTATGGAGTTTCAATTGTCTTGTTGGTTTGGGGTTTTTGTTTGGTGGGAGATTTTTTTCTGTACGTCTTCAACGTTTTTAGATTGCAGGAGGTCATTTATGAGCAATTTCAGATTTTTTAGTGCTCCGAGTGATTTCTGACGTATGAAAATTGACTTACAAAGTAAACAAGTTCCTCGTTCTGGTTATTTTTTTTTTTGGAAGGGGGAGGTTGGTTTGTTTTGTTGCTCTTTTTTACATACTACCTCTGGTTTTATCTTTGTTTTGAATAACATTTTGGCATACTTTCAGGAAGTCATATACACGTTAAATAAAACTCCCAAGCAAACATGCTAATTAATGTTTCACGTGCAAGGAGACTGCGTAAGCCATCGATTTATTATCCCCTTTGAACTGTGGGTTTGGTGTTTGGCTGTTTTATCATGATTATTATCATAGATGTGCAGCAGTATCCTAATCTCTAGCCTAGAAATACAAGAATGAAGTTCCAGGCTTGATTTTTTTTGTCTGGTTTGGATTTTATGTTTGTTTATTTGAAAGAAATCTAGATGGTATTAAAAAAAAAAAAAAAAAAAAAAANAGAAATACA
Source organism: Agapornis roseicollis (assembly GCA_002631895.1). Taxonomy (NCBI): domain Eukaryota; kingdom Metazoa; phylum Chordata; class Aves; order Psittaciformes; family Psittacidae; genus Agapornis; species Agapornis roseicollis. The sequence goes on from NDXB01009501.1 coordinate 72,793, forward strand.
AGAATGAAGTTCCAGGCTTGATTTTTTTTGTCTGGTTTGGATTTTATGTTTGTTTATTTGAAAGAAATCTAGATGGTATTAAAAAAAAAAAAAAGCCAGATGCCCTCAGTTACAAGCATTTCCCAAACACTGAGCCACTGCTCTAAGCAGACAGCCAGAAACAATGTCCCTACTATAGAAACAGGAAAACCATGTTTTTCTAGGACATGAATCATTACAGGGTATCCAGACTGACCCCACTTACACTTAGAATAGCTGTCTTTGCTGAAGTTACATTAGCAAAGAGATAAACCCAACGGCAGAGACAATTTTTGAGACATTTTGCAAGGGAAAAAGCAGAATTTCTTTCCAAATCTCCCTATAGCGACCAACACAGCCCTACCAGCTAGTGGAAAGGCTGTAGTACCACCTTCTGCTTCCTGTCCAAATACAGGTTTCCCACAGAGTGAAGAATGAATAGTCTGCTATGAAAAAATAAATAAATTAACCCTTTGAATGTGCAACTACCAATTCTGAACAGCAGAAGCATGTATGCTCACTTCCGGATAAGGCAAGTGCCCATTCAGTTGCAGAATGAAGAGATGGCAATAAAGGAGCCTGTTTAATATGGTAAAAAAAGTAATGGATGCCCAGTTTGTCACAGAACACAGCACAGTAGTAGACCTGGGCCATGTTCAATAGCATTTATTAAGTTATTAAAGCTCCCTGAAAACAACAGAAAGACAGTCTGTTTGGGAATCCTTCCTGATGCCCAAACAAACGAAACAGATTGCAGAAGACAGAAAAGATTAAATACTGGCTAGGCAAGCGATATCCTGTGGATTATTTGTCTGACTCTGCAAACTAAAACCCATAAACCTTCAAGGTTTTTCTCTCTATAGTGGGACTGCCTAACTTTTTGCATAGCAGTCAAGGTAGGTTACACTGCAGGGCTTTCAACTAGTATTTATTAAGGAGGATACTAAGAAGTTATTATATGATACCATTACCTGAATAGCAGATTCAAAACTAAAACATGAGAATGTAAGGGAACGCAAAGAAAACAAACCAGTCATTTATGTGCCAGTAGTGGAAACCTGGATAATGAACAGAGTGAGAAAAATTCGCTTCTGTTCGTAAGTGCTATTCAATACAATTTCTGAAGCTTACTAGAATTTTTCAAATTACTTCAATGTTAAAAAGCACTGGGAAAGACAGAAGAGACCAGTAAGTTGTATGGTATAATAAAGACACCACTGTCTGCTTTAAAGTAATTGCTCATTTCATCTAGAGTAGATATGGGTCAACGCATTAACAGGCACATTACAGTCTCGGTATCAATACAGATATGCAGTCAACTGCTCAATCAGAAAGGAATGTGATGAAGAGCCCTTTCAAACATAAATATGATGTGAGAGGAAAGACTCCAGGAAAGGAATGCATACCAGTAGTTTTCCTCAACAAAATATCCTTAAGTTTCTGAAAAATACATGTCAGGAACTTGTTAGAAAAAAGTCACAGCAGTTAGGCAAGGGTAAAAGTATATTAGATTTCAATTAGAAATCAAGAATTAAAGTTCAGTTGATTATAAAAGTAATTTCATCCACCATGTGTGGTTAAAAACCAGTTCTACATACACAGTGCTTTAAAAGGGACAATTTACCATCCTGCACAGTAAGAAAACTAAGGAGGAGGCAACCGTTATATATAAAGGTGTAAGGAATGACTGGAAGTCATATGACTTTTTGTTAAATGACAAGCATAAGCAAGCTTCTTTGGTGAAAAACAATAAATATAATCAAAGAAACATTATACAACCAATGCAAGGAGTCCTGAGTTGTTTGAGCAATGGGCTTTTTCCTGGTGCCACATGGACCTGTTTACCTATGAATAGAGATGGTTGGCTATGCTTAGGAAAAGTAAAAACCTAGGAGAATTTGGAAATTATTGCAGATAGTTATTTTATGAGAGCCCCATGCAAGTCTGCAGCTAAGTGGTAAATAATCCTCTCAATTACAAGGAGCTAAATACCAAAAGACAAAGGAAGCAGCACCTGCCAGACAGTTAGTGACATGCTATGTCACCTTCTGGCATTCTTAGGTGAAAATCTCAGATGAATGCAAGGAATATGAAGCATCCAAGGTCTAAAAAGAATCATGCCTTGAATCCCAAGAAAGCTCATCCTGCCTAATTTAACCAAGAAGTTGAGAAGTGAGATGGTAATAGTATATATACTTATGCACATGTGAAAGATTTTTGGTAACAGATGTCTCTTTAATAGGGAAAAAAAAAGAAAAAAAGCCAGGATGAGATCCCACAGCTGACCACTGAAGTCTGACAAGTTCAAACTTGCAAAAAAGCTTGAAAACTCCTATTAAAATGATAATTAACTACAGGAACCTAGGATTGTGGTAGAGTCACGAGCACTTACGGTCAACCTAAACTCACTTTTTGAGATGTGTAGAAGTTTCAGAGGACATTGTGCTCTGGCTATTGCATTCTCTATCTTGTCTTACTCAGGAGATTAGAACAGAGAATCACCACAATTTCACCTGCCCCCCTTCTAATCTTACCCTATTTCTCCAAGAGGATTCCTGCATCATGGGTTACTAGTAATGAACCCAAATGTAAAAGCAGAAAGTCAAATTTTTATTTGCATAAACAGATTAAATGATTAAGAGACAGAGAAGCAGTCAGATATCCTATGGTTTGCTTGACTAGACAAAGGAAGAAATCCATAAATAAAGCGACTAACAAAGCTGCCATCACCAACAGGAAATCTACTGCTCATCTGGAACAGCCAACGCTGCGTTCAATGCTGAAGAAAAAAAAGAAAAAGCTCAAAAATACCAACAAACCCAATAAATACCCTTTAAAAAGGCAGATTAAAAAGGGCATTATTTTTCTAACAATAAATAGCCATTAGCACCACCTGTGCAGATGAATGCGTATGCTGCTCTGTCCTACTTTAGGTCACACCACAGAGAACACATATTTGTCCCTCAGGTGAATTATCTCCTCCACTGTGCTGAGGAAGAAGCAACACCCATTCTCATCCTGCTGAGCTCCTTTGCAGCCAACACTCATTACTGCTCGACTAGCACATGCTCCTGTCCTACCTTCAAGTTGGTTTAGAGGAGAATGAGAACACCCTGGGGCAATTTCTGCTCTCAATATTTTGGCCTCTAAGAGCCCATTTCTTCAGATGGTAGCATTTGGCAACTGAGGACCTCATCTAAAATTGCCTTTGTGTCTTTTCCTATGCAGTATCATGAATGAGCAGGACAGCCAATAAGACAGCACAGACTTAAACACTACTTTTACACAGCTTTAAATCTCCTCAGATTTCTACCTCATTATCTTACCAGCCCAGCACAGGAACAGGGAGAAAAAAAGATATATTAAGTTGAACTGAGGTAAAAAATAATCAAATAGCACTACCCCTTCTGCAAAAAAAATAAAACTACTGTTGCTAAAGGAACTCCCAGGCTATCTTTATGCCCACGCATTTGAAATTATGTTAACAACCTCTACACTTGGGACCCGCAAAAGAACAGGTTATGTTTACCTGCATCTATTCACGAAATAGTGACAAATGGTTCCGAATGCTGCAGTGCAAACGTAACTTGATATTCAAGTCCTTGCAATGCTCTGCATGAACAGAGGTCTCTCTCCTGGTATTCAGGATCCCCTATGGGACTGTGTCTACCATCCAAGAGGACCCTGCAATCCAACCTAAAGCAATATCCTTTTTTAACCACAAAACAGAAGGAAGACAGTAAACAATTAATCAGTGTGTCATAAGATGTGACAGCAGCTAGACCTAAACTTAAGGTATGGGGACACAATCAAGTTTTGGGGCAAGCCAAGGTGTGAATTAACAAATCAGCTACTTAGTAGAAGCTGGCCATATTTATACTCTTTCTTACTATACAGTATACAAGGTTTATTCCTTTTCACCTATGAGTGAAATTTATTTCACATGTACTAGGAAAGAAAAAGAGCTTGAAATAGTTACTGCTTAATAACTGGCCTACTGCAAATGTACATATTAGCTTTCTCATGGCACCTTATTTACATATGCATACTGTAGTCTCAGAGTTAGGAAATCACATCTGTAGGCTATATATAAAAATAACATGATGCCCGGAAGGTATCTACCAAGGGTTCCATGTGCTGTTCCTTCTTAAGTGAAGGAAGAACTCACTCCAATAGCTAATCTACTGTTCCTGAGACTACTTTGTCTTAAAACACTACAACTCACCAGACACAAACCAAGAAAGCCAATCTGGCTTTTAAAGAGCATGGAGGAAGAGAAATACTTATTGCTATAGGCTTGGGGTAGGCTCAGTGATTATTGTGATGGCAGTTAATATTAATACACTTCACAGAGGAATAGCTGAAGTATTTTAAAACTCCCATTCTCCAGTAACTTAAGTTTTAATGACTCACAAAAAGGCTTTTCAGTTCACTTTGCTTTCAGTTACAGAAAGTAAGTTGCATTAGGTATAAACACCTCAAAAAAGTATTCTGACATCATTAATTTATTTCCTGACAATGTGTATTTATTTTCTCATTATGCAGAGGCTCTGATTTTCTCAGGTGTCACAATGCTCAAAAGAAAACAAAAAAAGGAATGAGTCATGACATCCTGGAAGATAACACATGTAGTTTTTAAACTGTTAGGGAAAACGATGGTTTCCAAGCCACTACAGTTTAGAAAACATCCTAAATAAACTGCAAAAGGAAAACATTAATTTTAAAATCTCAGATTGTTCAATGACTTGTTGAAATAAAACAGGAAAGTTGGGGATAACTTAAGAGTAAGGAAAGGAGATGAATAAACAACCTTGTAAGATCGCATGCAGAGATAGAGCCATAACTCTAATAAGAGTTGACATGTTAGAGGGTTAAAGGGACATTAAACCCTATAGGTCTCATTTTTTGAATCCTTGAAGGCAATGAAGTTTGATTGGAAAAGTCATGTTGATTTTGTTTATTCTATTCCTGCTATGTTTTTCCCCATCCTTGAATTACACTTTTGACATTAAAATACACTACATGTTTTTTGTTGCTGTCAAATCAGATTTCAAGCCTAAGCTATACATTCTGCCCATATTAAATAAGCTGTATACATTCACATATAAGGACTGTTTCTTCAGCAAGAAATACTAAATGTCAAACTCATAACTCTGAGCTTTTGTTTTTCCCTTTTAAAGGCAAAGCACATACTTAAAGACAGCACAATAGTTCCAGGCAGAAAATGAGTAAATGCACATTCATCAGCATTGTATATAAAGAATATGCATGAGAAAGCAGTGAGAGAAGAACAACTATACATGAAGGTTAAAACCAGCATACAGGTTATCGCTACAAGAAGATAATTTTTTAATTATCTAGAAGTACTTAAAGTAAGTGCTACAGTTCTTTAGTTCTAACAAGGCCAGATATACATCCACATCTTCAAATCTGCAAGCTAGAGTTATGGCAGAACTCCTTCACCTATCACTGAATTACATCCAGCTCTGGACTGAGATGTAACTAAAATGATTTTGTAGAGGAACTATAGCAAGAAACTGAATATGCACTGCATTACTCAGAAAGGCAGAAGGCAAGCTGGAACAGAGTTAAGGCCAAGTCATCAGTGTTGGACCTTTCACATCAGGTCATGAACAGGATCCGTGTTTTGTGCTTCTCTCCATATCATAGTCCCTTCAAGCAGCACAGTATCTCTTACAGAGTCCTGCATATCAAGCTGAAGTCACTCCTATCTGCTAATACTACTTAAAAATATTAAATCAATGCAGATGATGCTGCACAAGGATGGTTTGTTGGTTTTTGGTTTGTTTTGTTTTTTCCGAAGGTACAGGAAATGTTTTAAAGGTACATTAAAAGAAGACACAAGAGACACTCAAGTCCTTCAAGTTCACCTGAAGGAAGAGCAGAAGGATTTCTAGGCATTTCAAGTTCCATTTGAAGCTCTTACACATGATAAGATTTTTACTGAAATGTTGTGTTGCAATCAGCTGTCAGAAAGCTAGCTTATGCAGCACAAATGAGGAATAACTGAACTCACAATGAAATAATTTCAGTGCAGGAAACAGATTCTACATATCACAGGGCCGAAATTAAAATTTAGGAATTGGTAAGTTTCTGTGTGAGCAATAGCTTTATAAAGAACATCTGTATATTTCAGGAGCTAAATTCTGCAGCAGTACAAAGAGATGGATATTAAACTTTCAGAACTGTCTTCTGGCAGTCCTCAATCATTCCATACCCTGCCTAGGAGCTCTTTAACCAAAATGTCAAAAACTGTCATGACACTGTCAGCAGGATCGTGAATCACTGAATCACAAAATGGTTCAATTTAGAAGAGACTTTAAAGATCATCCAGTTCCAACCCCCCCTGCCACAGCCACACTTTACACTAGACCAGGCTGCTCAGAGCCACATTCAACCTAGCCTTGAACACTGCCAGGGAGGGGGGGCAGCCACAGCTTCACTGGGCAACCTGTTCCAGTGCCTCACCACTCTCCTAGTTAGGAGCTTCCTTATATCTAACCTAAAATCTACCTCTTTCAGTTTAAAACATACCCCCTTAGTCCTCTCAATAAAATAGATGCTAAAATGAAAAATAAAATAAAAAAGATGCTAAAATACTGAAACAGCTTAGTGTTTTCTTGCAGCTTGACTGTACTTGTGGTCTCCCAGTCCTAAAACCTTCCCTGCTTTCACTGGGATTGGGTACCAGGGGGGTAGACCCTGTGGGTGTCTGCTTGCTTCACCTGTTCAACATACATTTTTTTTTTATCCTCATACAATCCATCAGCCTTCACATACCTGCCAGCTTCCCTCTTCCTGCCCACCAGGACTCTAAGTCTCCCACATCAAATCCTTGACATGAAACTATCCCACTTCTTATTGATACCTCTCTGCATCCCTTTCTCTTTTGCTCCCTAATTGACTTTTCTCACCAGAACCACTTTCCTCCTCACCTTCCCCTGAAACATCATCATAACATAAATGAAGCGACTCAATCACACAACCTCATATGTGGAAGTGTTGAAATCACTGTTTAGTCCTAAAAATCTACCCAATTTTCTGCAACTTCATACTATAACAGATTTTAACAGCCCAGCTCCAAGCTCTTGAGCACCCCCTAACATATATCTTTTATTTGCACAGCTGTTTAACTTCAAAGATCAGGGTGGGTTGAAGTATCACCACACAATGCAAACATACAAGGCAGCTATTAAGCAGAGATGATATCCCACTTTACTGCATCATTTTCGAGATCTCAACAAAATCAATTCCATCATATAGATCAAAAATGGGAACATATTAAATTAAGCAGAAAGACGCATTAAATAGCTTCTTATTGTCCAGTTAATTCTTATTAGCTAAGAAAGATCAGATAACTTAATCACAATACAGTTTGGGTTGGAAGGGACCTTAAAGATAATTCAGCACCAACCCCCCTTGTCATGGGCAGGGATGCCTTCAGTGCTGGGCTCAGGTTAACTATTTGACATATTTGAGAGTAAAACACTGAGAATAAGGTTGATGGTTTTGTTTGAGGTCAGTGTACTGCCTTTTCCTTTAGAACACCCCTCACCCCAATCCTTACAGGAAGCACTTCGCTGCTTCAGGTTTACACTGTAATTTGTTGTGTTTCCACACAATACATCATAACTTACACATGACACCTTTTCAATACGGAAACGACTATTCTTATTTTTAAGAAGACTGAGAAAGGAATCTATTCATCTAAAAGATGGGTGAACAAATGTACTAACAGGACACCACCGTGCTGCCAAACAAACAAAAACTATGAGCAACTCCCTCAAAATACGGGAGCTCTTGTTTTAAACGAAGAATTTGCCTTGCAGCTCTTTTAGCCGTAAAATCTGTCAGCGGACAGCAGACGGGGGAGGAAAGGTAAGGAAAGCACTGAAGTAGGTCACTTCAAACCAGCAGCTGGCAAGCCCGAGAGGGAACGCTCTCCAGTACCCCCGTCCCTGCGGGAGGGCTCCAGCAGGTACCAGCCCGACCGAGGCAGGTATAACTGGAAGCAAAGCCGGAGCTTTGACGCTGACAAACTTTGGCAGAGCCGCGAAGTCAGACGGAGCGATAACCCCGAGCCTCAGCGCCGGCCCGGTGGACGCTCCGTCGCTGCCTCAGCCTCCCGCGAAGCAACTCGTTCGCTCCGCCGCCAGATAAGCGAGACCGAACGGAGCCGTCCGTGTGTGCGGGCAGCCCGCACAGCCCCGACGCCGAATGTCCCGGGGAGAAGAGGGGAACGGAGCGCCCGTAGTGGACCCCGGGGCAGTGCTGCCCGACGGGCCGGCAGCAGGGTACGTTCGGGCCGCCTTCCCGCGTTTCCTCCGGGACGATGAGGAACGCAGAGCCCGGCCCCGCCGCGGCGGTGTTAAAGAGGGGAGCCGGGCGCAACCGGTCGGTGCTGACGGGACAAGGAGGGCAGCGACGGCACCTCCCACATCCCGCTCCCCACAGCCGCGGCGCCGGGCTCCGCTGGCCGCCACGGGGGGAGGCGAAGCTCCCGGCTGGGCGGGCGGAAGGGAACCGCCGCTCCCCAAACTTTCCCCGGACACTCACCGGCGGAGCTCATGGTGGTCCCCAAGCGCAGCGCCGGCCTCCCCCTCGTCCCTTACGCCACGGCCCCTCTGAGGGCTGAGGAGAAGGAGCCCATTGTTCCCCCGCGCCGCCACCCAGCCAAAGCAGCAGCACCCCCCGCCCGCCGCCGCATACCGCCCCGCGGCTGCCGGCACACTGAGCGCCCGCAGCGCCCGCCGACAAACCCGCCGCCGCCGCACAGCAGCGCCCCCTGCCGGGCCCGCTCCGCGAACCGCACCGCCCCCGGTCCCCTTCCCGCCCCCTGGTACCCCGGAAGCGGGTCTCGCGGTGCCTCCTGGGGGCTGTAGTTTCCCCCGGCTCCAGGCAGGGCCGGGTTGGGCGGGGAGGGACCGCCAGCGGCGCGGCGGACTCTGTTTCCCAGAGTGCCCACAGGGGGTGGCATGGCGGAGAAGGATGACACCGGAGTTTGACGAAGAAGTGGTGTTTGAGGTGGGCGCGGGGGCCACCCGGGGCGGGTTGGGCCCGTGTCTCTCCGCCCCTCGCCGGGGCGTTGCGCCGCGGTCCCCGGGGGCGGTGTGTGCCGGGCGGGCCGAGGTGGCCGTTGGGCGTGAGGCGGGCGTGGGGCCCGGCCGGGGCAGCGCCTGCCGCGGGCGGGACAGCGGGACCGGCAGGTCGGGGCGGTGCTCGCCGTGACAGGCGGGACGGCGCGGAGTGCCCCGCGCTCCAAAACATCCCAGTGGCCTGGGGCGCGTCCCTCCGCCCAGGCCGCTGGCGGGAGAGGGAGCCGGGCCGGGGAACGCTCAGCTGGGGAAGGGGCGATCCTTTGTGCGGCTGCCCGCCGGGGCTGCCTGTTCCCGCGTTTGGGGTTGCCGACTTGGCGACCTCGACGAGAGATCTCGGGAGACCGGTATCGGCGGGTGACACACACCCTCCCCCCCCCCCGCGGCGCCCGCACCGGCCTTTGGGGACCGTTCGGGGACGGTTATGGGCTGAGGACGGGGTGCCGGCGAGGTGGAGCTTCCAGCTCTGCCCTGTCACTGAGCTGCGGGGGCAGGAGCTAGGGTGGTGAATCCGCTGTGTAACTAATAAACCCAGCTTCTAAATCTGTGTAATTCACGTAAAAGGTACATTCCAGCATGCACTGGCCTGTATAGTAAGTACTGAAACCACTTAATCTTGGAATCATAGAAACCACTAAATCGTTAGAAGAAGGACCTTAAGATCATCTGGTTCCATCCCCCCTGCCATGGGCAGGGACACATTCCAAGCGGTTGTGTTACTTACAGGGTTTGCGTAAAACTTTTACTATTACATTGCATGCCTTGTTAGATAATGGGGCTACAGCATCATCTTGGTCTTACTTAAAACAGTTGCTAAATACTTACACTGTTGCAGTTGGGTAGCAAAAGTAGACCAGTTTGCAGCAGGTAGGTGTAATTTCATCTTCATGGAGGGCACACCTGATTTCATAGGTGTACAGAGAAAGTGGCTATAGAGGAATATTGTCTTTAAAATGATTAATTATTATAACAGTAATAACCTTTCCATTTTTACCAGAAATGAAAAGCTCCTTACATAAGGAATGAGTTTTTATTAGCTGTAGTAAGTACTGGGCTGTGGTCTGTACCATAAAGTTTCGTGTTTATACACAAGGAGCCTTGAATCCTAACAATAAAATTTGTTCTTTATATTGCTGCTATGTTAAATTGCTTCCTTTAAGGGCATAAATCCATGGTGAGATTTTATTTCACGGTTATAATGCCTGCGCTTTGCATTTCCTTCTTCAGTAACAGTGATATTTATTCTACAGTTCCACAGTTCCTGCAGCAGTTTCTCTTTTGATGGAAAACATTCTGCTGTATAGGGAGCAAAAGTCTCCCTGCATGCCCTTCTGTACTTCACTTTGTGTTTTCGGAATGGATTTCCATTGCTAATAAAAGCTCTCTGATACATTACTGTATCAAGTATGCGTGTGTGTATATACATGCACTTGAGTGACACAATAATGTATATTTCATATATTAGGGTACAACTATAACAGCAGATAAGCAACAGGAGGCAAAATACATGGTTGGGGGTTTTGTTGCAGGTTGATTGTTTGGGGTGAAGAGCTGGGTGAGGTACGTGCTGATAATAATGGGTATCATGGAATACTTGCAAAAATTATCTTCAGAAAAGCTCAGGAGGGTGCATGCTATTGTAAAATGAAGGTTCCATAGATAATTATGAATGTACTCCACACAAGTGAGCCAGAGATGGGAATTAGCAAGGAGATGAAAAATATTTTGATAGTTAATGCTACCACATTTGGTTTTTAATTACTGTGGGGTTTGTTTTGGTTTTTTTTTTTTTTCCTTGGGCCCCAGATTCTCCCCCTTAATTATCTGTGGTTTCTGGTAAGCAACTACATTTTTTCTGCAGTTTAGGAGGTCACTTCACATGTTGTTCTTCAGCAGTCACTGTTGAAAGGAAGCCCATCGACATGTAGACCTAGATTACTGTGAACAGCTGTCCTCTGTGCTTTTGGAGCTCTTGTGAAGAAGATATCTATCAGTCAATACTATAAGCAGTAGTGTTGTGCTGACAAATGCATAATCAGGAAAAAAGTGGTCCTTTATGTTTTTCATACCCAACAGAATGGGTAGGAGAAGGAAAAGATCAAACGGGGTAGGTTTCACCTGTTCCACAGCACAGTTATCCCCAGGGGTATTTTGTGCACATTTTGCAGGTCAGAGGTCTGTCCAGCAGGCCCTGAATACATCAGTGACACCTGCCCACATTACAGATTTTGCAGCATCGAAGAGCTGATGGCCCACTGATAGATATTTATGATCTTCCAAGGACTGATCATTTTTCTCACTACCAAAGTATCTTTCACATTAATGTATCTCTGAAGGAAGGGACTGCCCTGCGAAGGCATTGTTTTCCATCCAGTGCAAGAGCCATTGCAGATTATTGTGATTGAATAATGGGCAATTTATCCAATAGGTGCTGCCATGCTCTACCCATTTTATAACTGAATTCTTCCAGCAGCCAGCCATATTCATTCACCAACTGTGTAGTCCTCAGCGCTTCAGTTCCTGCTTTTGTTACAGCCAGTTGTTCTTTGTTTAAAATGCTACAAATGTTGCAGCACAGAAGTACCCCTGATGTGCTTGGCTTGGGCTTATCTGTCAGCATCATGTCAAATTAAATACTGTTGTGGTGTGGAGTGTACTAAAACATGAGGAGCAATGAATGACATTCTATCTTAATGTCTGCCTTAATTTATTAAGGGAGATCATAAGATAGGAAATTTGATGTTAAGTTACTTGGGATTAGTTTTTTACAAAATGAACTAGAAGTCAAAATGCTGCAGTTAGTGTGGGGTGCACTGCAGTTACAGTGTGCCCCAGAGTCCTCTGGAAAATTGCAGTGTTTCGTGTATTTTGAAGCTGGAATTGTGTGAGGTTTTTTGTTTTTGTTTGGACAATGACATCTCCTTGTTTTATTTTATTTTTTTTAATGTATAAATTAAAGAAGATCCTTGTTGAAACTGTCTAAATTTCTGCATTGTTGTTCCACCAGGGGAACTGTGTCAGAACTTCATTGCTCTGATAGTTAATAACTGCCATCTGGCTTCTGACTTGAAATTTATTTATGGTCACTTCATACCATGTGCAGTTCTGATAATACTGTCCATTAGAATATATAGTTACATTTCTCTAGGATTTACATCTCCTAATGTATTCATAGAAAACAGTCTTATCCTGGCTAAGGATTTTGCTAAGCTGAATAATCCAATATATTTTAGCTTCTTTTCACAAAACAGATTTTCCTGTTCTTCAGTTTTGTTTGGGTTTTTTTGTTTGGTTGTTTTTTGGGGAGTTTTTGCATGTGCTTCAGTTTGAGTTCATTTTTGTTTACCTGAACTTGGAGCATGGTACTCTGCATTCTTGCTGAGGTCCTGTACAATTATTTCCACATGCTTCTGCTGGGAATACTTTGTTTCTTGTAGCCTAGGCCTACAAACAACTTTTTCTAGTCTTCATATTGTTTGACTTGGTTGTAATGGATGGGGTAACCACTCATGTCTATCCTTATTTTTATCAAAGTTTTCACGTTATTTTTTTTTTTTTAATCCTTGGGATTTTTTTAATATCCTTTTAAAATATCCTTATTATTCTATTTTTTTTTCAAGATTTAATATAGGGGAATATTAAATAGTTTCCTTTTATTAGTCCCTCTGTAAAGTCTTACTGTCATTTGCTGTTAAATTACATGCCATTATCAGTAGCTACTCAAGGTCATCCAGCTCTTTTTGTATGATGTTTCAATCCTTTTCTTTGTGTTACTTGGTGTTACTGGGAAATTTCATTAGCATGGTTTTTTGGTAAAAGGTTAATTAAGGAAAATACAAAAGCTTCGACCGAAGACTCATTCTTCAGGAACTCCATTAGTAGCTTTCTGATCTGATAGCTTTCCGTTCAGCATAACCCACTATTATCTCTGCTGTCTACATATTTGGTTTCTTTCCCATCTTTTTCGCCTTAACTGATATGGCACAGTATCAAAAGACCATACCCCATATGGCACAGTACCAAAAGTCCATGTAAAACTTCCTGAATTTCCTTTATCTGGAAAAATCAGCTGCCTTGTCAAAGAAAGATGTCAAGTGAGTTTGGCATGCTCTATCTCTGGTGAACCTATGTGATATCTTCCATTATGGTGATCATCTGTTTTCTCTTTTGTGTTTGAATTTTGCAAGAACGAATAATTATTCCCAGTGGCATGCTGCTCTTGATCAGATTTGTAGGCCTGAGACATTCCTGATAGAGTTGGGGTTTTTTCTCCTTGTAAATATAGGTACTGTTTTTGCCTTTTTCAACTTCTGAGTTAATAGAAGTATTAAAAATCCTTTCTGCTGCATCTTTGATCTCCTGCCTGTGCTCATTCTTTCAAAATACTGGGATGAAGGTGATCCAAACACTGCTCTTTGAGTGCATTTTCAGCTCCCTATTTCTGCTTCCAGCTAAGTCATTTGTCCTACATTTTAATGAGCTTGTGGAAGTTTGTTTTTTACATTTGAATGAGTATTAAAGCTATGCTCACAGAATCACAGGGTGACTGAGGTTGAAAGGGACCTCTGGAGGTCATCTGGTCCAACCTCCCTGCTGAAGCAGGGTCACCTAGAGCAGGTTGCCCAGAACTGTGTCCAGATGGCTTCATGACTGTGTCACCTAAATTGTTCTGGTGGAAGGATTGGGGCTGACTTTTGTTGCTTTCCAATTTAAGGCTCTGTGTGCAGGAGAAAGTTAATCCATGCAAGATTTTTCACCAGGTTGCCCCAAAAATTGAGATTTTGACACTCAAAATCTCTAACGGCCACCACCTTGGATTTTTTAAGGACTTTTTTTGTACACAAAGTTTGAAATACAAAGCTTTTCCTGTAGAACTGTAAAATATAGTACTGAACTAGGTTTGTGGGTTGTTTTTTTTTTTTTGAATTTTAAAAAGACAGCTTTCCTCAGTTGAGACATTGTTTTAATTAACTTGTGAGACCTGTGCCATTCCTACAGCCAATTCTGTCCGTATTATTTACTTCCACAGATTCTCTGGGCAACCTGTTCCAGTGTCTCACCACCCTCACGGTAAAGGACTTTGTCCTAATACCTAATCTAAATACACCCTTTTTGTTTTAAAGCCATTCCACCTTGTCCTGTAACTATATTCCCTTGTAAAAGTCCCTCTCCAGATTTCTTGTAGGCCCCCGTTATGCACTGGAAGGCTGCTATAAGGTCTCCTTTAAGCCTTCTCTTCTTCAGGCTGAACAAGCCCAACTCTCTCAGCTTGTCTTTATAGGAGAGGTGGTTGTCCAGCCGCCTGATCATCTTTGTGGCCTTCCTCTGGACTCACTCTCACAGCCAAAAAGGGCTGTCATGGTTTAAAACCAGCTGGTAACTCAGAACCATGCAGCTGCTTGCTCCCCCTCCTTCTTCCCCCCCTGCAGGCAGGATGGGGAGGATAGTCATGCAATCAAGGAATGGTTAGGATTGAAAAGGACCTTATGATCATCTATTTCCAAACCCCCTGCCATGGGCAGGGACATCTTCTACTAGACTATTTCAAAAGAATGTAAAACCCATGGGTTGAGATATGAACAATTTAATAACTAAAGTACAATATATTACTACTACTACTATTAATAATAATAATGATGATAAGGGGAGAGAATATAAAACTTAAAGGAGAGAGGAAAAATAATAACCACAAGTGATGCAGAATACAATTGCTTGCCACCCACTGACCGGTACCCAGACCAACCCAAGATTTTACGTTGGGACCCCAGAGCTGAATGCAATACTGCAGGTGGGGGTCTCGGGAGAGCAGAGTAGAGGAGGAGAATTGCCCTGTCCCTGACAGTGTTCAAGGCCAGGTTGAATGGAGCTTTGAACAACCTGGTCTAGTGGAAGTTGTCCCTGCCCATGGCAGGGGGTGGGACCGAATGATCTTTAAAGTCTCTTCCAACCCAAACTATTCTATGATTCCATGAATCTGTAATAGGTGTGCTAATTTCACATCCAACTCTTGCTCAAGCAGCCATCCTCATCCATCCTTGGAGGAAAATATGCACAGAAATGGAATTACCCTTTCCAGGTTCTGGAGAGACATTGTCTGCATTCTTTGCCTTTTTGCTGTAATGGAAAAGCCTAATGTGAAAATAAGTCCTGAAACAGCGGAGGAGTCCTTCACAAGCAGTGTGCCATCCTGAGAGAGAAAGAAAGTTCCAGGGCTCAGCAGAGCTGGCAGCTGCATGGCACTGGGTCTGGCCTGTGTGGGGAGGAGGTAGGAATGGTGGAGTCTGTTTAGGAGCGGCATGGGACAAAAGTGCTTGGGAAATATTGGGCAACATCATAATGCATTCATATGTCAGGTTCAGAAAGATAACTCTGCTTATTTAGGCAACAAGCCAAGATGCTGCTTGGTGCTGAGGGCCATGGAGGATGCCTACATATAATGGTCTGATACACACTTTTTTGTAAGATTTAAGAGAGAGTCCAGTAAGGGGCACCTTCATTTCCCAGCATAATACAGCTGTATTCAGAACAACCTTTAGCCGATGTGTTCTCTGCATGCCTACAATAGTAAAACATGTCTAAAATATGGCATTTCTTTGCTTAGAATACTGGTACATCACTAAATTGAGAAGTTCATATCCTCATCTGAACTCTTTTAAGCCAAATATAGCTTTTATCAAAATAGTCAGTGATGTTTGTTTTCACAAATGCCTTTTCCACCTAAATTGAGCTGTTCTAAAGTTATTTTGTTTAAAAAATGAAACAAAACCACATAAAAACCCCGGGAAACCTAACCACAGAAACTTTTTGTTGTGATGCAGATTTTTAGTCACATTCATTCAAAAAGCTGAAAATTTTAGGATTTGCCAAGTAATGTGATTTTTATCAAGTGTCAGGCTTATAAATGTATTCTAAAAAAACCCCACCCAAACACAGTGTCTTAAACAGTCTAAATTAGGAAAAAAAAGCTGAAAAGAGCATTCACACAACATCAATGGTACTGTCAGTGATGCTCCCTCAAACAGATTTTTCTCACTGAATACTGGGGTGGACTAAAGATGTAATAGCCTCTTTTTATACATATGTGTAAAATACAGCTGGTTTTAAATACACAGTGTTGTCAAAACCACATTTCAATTGTCATCCTGGTGAGCTGGATCTGAGACTGCTTTGTCTGCCTGAAGTGTGTGGGCTGTTGCCAGAAGAGGTATTTGGCCTTCACTCCTCTTTTTGAGCTTATTGTCATACTCTTCATTGTCTTGGCACCTGGATTTGTGAGTGATGCTATAAGCTAGCTCAGGAGACTGATTAGGCTATAAAGTAAACTGGCTAGGAAGGAAAAAAAAGGATGGCTTTTGTTTTGTTTTGTTTTGTTTTTTTTTTTTCAGATCAGTTCCTCATTCCATCTCACCATTTGGCTGTATAAATATTACCATTAGTGTTCTGAAATGGTACTGCAGCTTTCATGTGTACCCACTGGTAATGGCAGATTAAATTGACCATGTAAATGCAGCCTGGGGAGATATCAGAGCTGCAAATTGCAGTGTACTGTAGAGGCACCTGGACTAGTGATGGATGGACTATTTCAGATATTTTGCTTCTCAGCAGTTTGGTAAGAGGAAGGGGAAGACAGGCTGTGCTCGTTTTCAACACATGACTGGGAGGCTTGTGATACCACAGAGAAAATAAAAGAAACTGCAAGCTTAAAACTGTAAAGGAGCAGTCTGGTTATTGCAGAGGCCAAGTAAACTCATCAGGCATTTTGGGATAACACTGTCTTCTTTGAATTGAGAGAGACAAGTATTGTATGTGCTGTATGGTGTGTAAACACGTATTGTCTTTATTATTTTTTAATAGAAAATATAAAGACAAAAGTACATGATGATCCATAATAAATTTTGAGATCTGTTGCTCCAATATTTTTTTCATCCTCTTCTATATTAATTACTCTAGGGTGATGTTTTCAGGAGGGTTAACACTGTAGTGCTGCTTTCAGAGCTTCATGTCATGAATCAACTTCCCTGAGACACATGAATGGAAAAAATAACCCACTACTTTTCTTTTAGTCCTTATAATGGTGACATTATCCTTCTCAGAAGGGTCCTGTTCAGCTTTTCACCTGTATCTGTAAGTCTACTTTTGAGCGAATGAATAATACAGTTAGTTTCAGGGCTTTGTCTAGTACATCATATTTCTTTCAATGACTTTTGCACAATGGTAGTAACATGCAACCACCTGCTGAAAATGCAAGGGAAAGAGTTTTCCCTTGTCACAGATACAGTGATACAGAATAAACCTGTCCGAACTCTTCAGGACACGTGGGTGCATGCAGAAATAAATACATGTTGTACATCAGAAAACACCTGGGAATGGTATTAGATTAATGGCTTACAAGTAGTTCTCGGAGCCTGCTTCTAAATCAGGTGATAGAGTAGTACCAGAAAAAACAAGGCCTACGCTCCTATGGCGGTGAAAGCAGAATAGGAAATTGAAATGACTCTTTCACTGCCTTGAAGTCATTGTCTAATATTAGCCCTATCAGTGCCTGGCTCTTTGTCAGTTGGAGCACAGGAGGAGGTGGTTACCAGCCAGGAGAATATGACCAAGGCTTTTAAATACTGTTGCTTGGAAAGTCTTATTAATGGCTGCGTATAAGATCGATGTGCAATAATTCTTCCAAGCAGTATCTTTTAAAAGCCTTTAGCAATCTGTCATCCTCATTTCCCTCCCCCCAGTTAGAAAGCCACATTAGTCAGGAGAAATCACACGGATGTGGGAAGTTTCAAACTGCATCCACTGATGCTGTCAGGAAAATGCTACTGTGCAGGGGCACAGGTGCAGTTACACTGACGGCTGCTTCTCATCCTCGGCTTGGGTCATCCTGGAGGGACCAGCAGAAAGGAACGGGGAGGCGGACGAGATTCTATCAGGTGCATGGGAACAGTACCGAAGAGAAAAATGGAATACCTTGTTCCAGGAGACAAAGATCGCACTGTCTGTGAGTGTGTTGGTTCATCTTCTTCAAATCTGTGTCTTGAGAGGGGGGAATTTCAGTACTGTTTGTTTTGGTCTGAATTTAGTAACATGCTCATTGTATTTTAGCCTTTGCTGTTGCTGTGATAGAAATGCTTAATTTATTTTTTTTTTTTTTAAACTGATCATTCATAAATTGTAGTTATTTTGGAGGTGGTTTACAGTTCTACAGTGATTTTTGGCATTTTGGAACCCTCAGCTTTGGAAAAACATATCCATATCTTAAGAAGAGATCTTTAAACCTCTTCTTTTGTGCAGTGGCATTAAATGCTACTTCTAAGGTTAATCTGCTCCACTAGCTATGGTTGGAAACTAGAGCAGGGGTTTACTAAGTAGTAAATGTTATCGTAGTAAAGAACATTGGGTGTGGGAAGCCCCTGTCTGTGATGGATAAATCCTGAGTCATTTACTTCATGATGCATCAGCAAAATAATTTGGGTGTGGCTTTGATTTTCAGCTGCTATTGTAACAAGGCTATGAAAGCTAACAGTGGCTTAACCTGATTTGTGATTGCAAAGGTTTTTCTCAGAATACGCACAAAATGCCTCACATATTAAAGTGCAACATCTGTGCATGCAGTGCTGCAATAGATGTAAGTATTTGAGTAGGTATCTATCAAAAATACGCTCTTCTGACGCTAGTAAATTCTCTACTGTGACAACCTTTCCATCACATAGCAGTAAGCAATGTTACATATGTTTTATTATCTTTTAATATTTGGCTTGGATTTGATTTTTAGGGTATTAATTTTTACTGTAGGCTTATTGTTGCAAGCACGACATTTAGTCCTCAGTTCAGATGATGTCTTTTTCTAATGCAGTCAGCACTGCATGGAAGGGGCACTAAAATCAGCACTGGGAAAGGGTTAAAGAACAAAATAATTTAGTGGATTGTTTTTTAATCCTGAATAATGTGTCTTGGGTTTAGAATGAGATTCAACCATTTTCAACAATGAGAAAGGGAGAGCTGTAATTAAACATATGTATGTAAGTGAAATAATTTTTAGTATTATGGATCTAAAATAAACATGCTGAGGGAGTTCCAAATGAGGAGGAAAGGATTCTCTTTCTTGATTCTGGAAACAAGAGCTTAGATAAACCTTTGCTATACTATAAATGTGTAATTACAGTTGAATGCCTTTGCAGTGTGTCTGACTGTAGTGAACTAGAAAAGTCATAGAAGGGCAAGCGGGGGGTTTTGTTGTCAGTCTCTGATGGGTACCTTATTCTTACCATTTTTAAAAAGTATATTCCTGCTCAGTACACTCACTGTTTCTGACTACCTTGCTTCACTTGTTAGGAGGTTTTTTTAATGTATAATCTGTATGGAGTACACCAAAGAATAATGGCATTTTGTCTTCTGTCTGTCCTGGAACTGTTTTCCATTTCCAGCACACATTTTGGACAAGTAGCATAATAACAGAATGTTCTAGCTGTAAATAGAATGCTTGTCTCTTGTATCTAGGTGGTCTCAGGAAGTGACTTAGAAAAAGAAGAAATCTTAGAAGAAACCTTAAAATAAGTACGGTGTATTGCTAAAAAGCCCTGTCTGAGTATCCTCTCTTGCGTTAGATTAAATTTCTTGTCAGTAACTGGTAGTATGATGGCATCATAACAATAAGCTGAATTATTAATTTTTTTTCTTCTTGACTTTGTACATTATTCATTACCATGTCATCCTACCAGAGACAACTAGAAATAAACAAACACGACTGTCAGACATGAGTAATACTAACTGTTGCAGTTATTGTCTGAGAGTGTTTGAAAGTAAAGATTCAAAAATATGTGGAAATAGATTCCTCTAGAATAATGTGATGCTGTATTAATAGGAGGATGGGATTTTGTATTTCCTTTTCATGCTGTCCACTGAAACAACCTTGCTGTCCCTTTACCTCACAGTTTAGCATAAAAACCTTCTCGAGTCTAAGTTATTTTTTTTAATTTGTAAATTACAACCTGTTGCTACTTGTAAGGATAAACTTTCTGGAATGTCCTGAATTTCTCAAACTCCAAGTGTAGTGTCTAGAATATGTGCTGAAATGCAAAATCAGTAGTGCTTTTTTTTTTTTCTTAGTGTTGGAGTGTTGAAAGAAAAGGAATGCAGGAATTTGGGGCAAAGAAAATTGGGAAGAAAAAAGGCAGATCCCTCCTATTTCCCCCAACCAGAAAAATATATTTTTTTTAATATTACTATGGCATTTGCAGGTGGAAACAGCTGATGATGCTGATGAATGACAGCATGAATTGAACCAAGAAACTTTACTCACAGACGTGCAGGTGCAAGAATATGTGCATATCTGTAATTTTTATGAGAAAGAAGACATTTAGGAGAGGTTTGGGTAAGGATGTAAACTAGAAATTCAGAGCTACAATTTGTTGGACATCAGAAACGTTATGAGATCTAATTGTTTCTAACTTTGTGAAAATAAAAAATGTTTCATAAACATTGCTTATAACACTAATGTCTTGTATTGAAAAAAGCAGTAGGATATTTTAATGATATATTGCAATTCTGCAGTTGCATAATTAGTAGTGTTTTGGTAATATTGTAACTTTAATGTGAATGTGCACATACGTAAAATCTACCCTTAAACTTTTAAATTCATTTACTGGATTTTCTAGCCATTACTTACATATTTCATGGGAGAAATTTGCTATATGGTGACATTTGCTATATGCTATATAGTGAAGACATCCTCACCGAGTTATACAGACCGCACAGCTTTACAAATGACAGGCTTGTCAGTATCATTTAGAGTTAGGCAGTATCTAGGACATGAAAACAAACAAATAGCATGTGTTTTTATGTTAGCATAGGCTAATTTATGTATGCCACCATTGATATGTCTAATAGAAGAGTAATGTAGAGTAATGTAATGTCAAAAGGGCCTCAACCCAATTCTTACTCAGTGGTTTCTTAACTCACATCTTGCATGCTCCTCATGGATTCAGAAGGCAGAATAATGGTGGTTTTACTCTTTACAGCATAAGGGATTTTAGGCACAGCAAATTTCTTTGTCATTTAAGTTAATAAAAGTGAGATTTTCCAGTGTGAACTTAACTTCCACTAGTAATCTTTTAGGAAAAGAGAAAGCATGTGAAGCCAGAGAAATGTGTTAGAAGAGGATTATCATAGCCTGAGTACTTTCTGATACACTGAAAGAGGAGAACTTCATTCTACTTGAAAATGTGATAAACATCCAAGTTAAATTTTAATTAGTTATCACTTTCTAACTCAGTAGACAGAAAACCAGTTCCAAGCAGTGATTAGAAATTGCAAAGCTATCCATAATTAGACCCTGGAAAAGCCTTCAAAAAATTAATCAGAAGGGATTTATGTAAAACTAGTCAGGAGCCTGTATTCTACAGTGATTACAAGAACAAATAAAATTACTCTTCCTAGGTAGGGGCTAAAGTCTCATTAACATTTGGAAAGATGGTGTACTTTTTACTATTTCTGTAGAGTAGAAAAATGTACTAATTGCAATTAGATGGAAGGTTTTGATGTTGCCGGATACCCAGTAAGAGGGAAGAATTGGTCAAGATGATGGACTGCCAAGAGCCTAGATGCGATTTCCTGCCTGGAGTGAGCATCAATGCTGATTTTGAATAAAACATTCTCTGGTCACCTTCTGTTTTGTTTATGTGTCTTCGTCTAAATGGGGAAAATTCTGGCTGGTTCTGACTGAAATCTCCATGCTACCCAACCTGAAGCACCTCATTTTGGGGTGTTCAGGTTATTCCAGGTGTGCCAACAGTACACAACCTCTCTCTGTATGAAAACGGTTTTAGGAAGACAAGGTTATGTGCATCCATTCATACTCTTGAGTTTTGTCCTGAAGTTGTTACACAAATTTAACTGTCTTAAATAAAAGAAGTATTCTAGTCTATTATGTTTTCTTTTCCATTTTAATGAAGTAATACTTGTAAAGTGGCGTGTTCTACACCTTTTCAGCCAGTCCTAATAGCACATTGCTTAATTAGAGTTAGATACATTTGAAAAAGTACTTAAGCCTGGAGAAGGTTACTTGGAAAAAAGGTAGGATTGAGTTGTCACACTGAAAAAATTCTGACAAGGAAGTGAGTCATGAACCTATCCTAATGTTTTGTACCCTCGTCATCATGTGAGGGGAATTTTCTGTACCTGTGAGTTGGTACAAATGTTTCAGTTTCAGGTGATGACTGGACACTGAATCTGTTGTAACTCAAGCAGAGCATGCAATAGTATGAATTTGCATGCTTTAAATAGGTAAGAGTGCTCAAAATAGCACTTTAGTGATGGAGTTAAAAAATCCCTAGAGGTAACAAGTTAGTTTGTTCAGCTTGTGTGAATGATTGCTTCGGAGTTTTGCTGTATGGCAAGCAGTTATTTGAGATATGGCTATGTTGGTACATGGTCATAGTGGATCAGTCACCTTCATAACTTGCATGAGCAAGTTAATGACTGTTATTATTATAACATTTTGTTACCATAGGGGACCACCTTCCACTAGACCAGGTTGCTCAAAGCCCCATCCAACCAGGTTTTGAACATTGCCAGGGATGGAGCAACCACAGCTTCTCTGGGCAACCTGTGCCAGTGTCTCACCAACCTCACAGTGAAGAATTTCTAACTAATCTCTAATCTAAATATACCCTCTTCCAGTTTAAATCCATTCCCCCCTTTCCTCTCACTACAGGCCTTGGTAAAAAGTCTATCCCCATCTTTCCTATAACCCCATTTTTAATTATTGTAAGGCTGCAATAAGGTCTTTCTGGAGCCTTCCGTCCTCTGGGTTGAACAACCCCAGCTCTGTCAGCCTTTCCTCAAAAGAGATGTGTTTCAGCTCTCTTACTGTTTCTGTGGCCCCTCTGAATCTGCTCTAACATGTTTATGTCTTGTGCTGAGGACTCCACAGCTGAGCGCAGTACTTCAGGTGGGGTCTCAGAAGAGCAGAGTAGAAGGGGAGAATCACTTCTGTCAAGCTGGTGGCCATGCTTTCTATGCAGCCCAAAGTATGATTTGGCTTTCTGGGCTGTAAGCATACAGTGCCAACTTATATCCAGTTTTATATCCACCCCTATCCCAAAGTCCTTCTCTGAAGGGCTGCTCTCAGGCCATTCTTTTCTGTTTGTGTGGTTGCTGTATTCACAGTCGTGTTTTATGGGAAGCAGGGAATTATTTTAACTTTGGGTTTTTATTATTTTTTATTTTTAATTCTCTTTCAGAATTCCCCACTCTACCAATATCTGCAGGATTTGGGACACACAGATTTTGAAGTATGTTCATCTGTGTCACAGAAGGCAGAGCAATGTGCAGCAGCAGAAAGCCAAAGAGAGCGGACTCTGCATGCTGCCCAGAAAGTGAGCACTCTTCTGTTCCTATTTATCTTCTCAGATGAGAACTATATTATTTCACAAATAGACAAAATCAGAGGGGATAAAGAAACCTCTTTCTGAACTAGAAGAAGAACAAAACAAAAGAGAACAAAACCAATTGTCATATCTTGTCTGCAAATGTGTTTGGAAATGTATGGTTTGCCAGTATAGTTTGGAGTGCTTCTTTGCCCCTTCGTAAGCTAAGGAAGCAAGAAATGTTGATAATGAATTTTTTGAGTGTTGTAAATTATTCTTGTTTACTGGATATTAGTATGCTACCTTAGCAAGACATTCTGGGAATAAATCTAACAGAGTTCTGTTTTCCTTTTGTTCATTCCTATTTCATACCTCTAGCCATTTTCAAATCAGATATTCACAACCCCTTTCCCTTCATTTGTAACCTCTGCTGCTTTCCTTCTCCACAATGTTCTACCCTCCCAATCAGTTGGCAGTGAGCTGGAGGAGCATGATATTTTTCCCAGACAGGTGGTATAATGAGTGGTCAGGAAACTCCCGTAAGGTCTCCCTGCAGGTTTTGGTGGGTGAGGGGATGAGGGGAAGGATGAGGAGAGTTATTGCTTTTCGTGGGATCTTTTCTCAAATAATGCCATCTTGACATATATCTGCTACTCAGTTCTCAGATGGTTCACGGAATTAACCAAGTAATAGTCACAAGGCTTTATTTCCACAATTTTTTCCAGTTTTGTACATGTCCCTTTTGTTCCTCGTTTGGCTTAGGTCAGAAGCATTTATTTTTTGTGGGATTTCTGATCTATTGTGCTGTGTGTAGGATCTTAAAGGGTAGGATTAGGAAGTGGATGAACTGATGTGGGTAACATCAGTCAGGTTTTTTTTCTCATCTGAGGGAAGCATGTGTGGGTTTTGAAATGTTTGCTATGGTCTACTTGGCAAGCACTGACATGCAGTCTTTGAAGTGGAAATTTAGAAATTGCAGTGGGAAGCTTATTCATCTAGCAGTATTCAGAGGAGTGTTGATGGGTCATATTTTCATATAATGATACTCATTTAAGCCACTCTCTGTATAGACTATATAAGCTTCTTCACACTCATTAATCCATTTTAAAAGACATGATGATAAAATGTGAAACATTTTGCTTTGGTCTTCAGCCCTGTTGGAATTAATCTTCAGGCATAGATTGGTCATAGTTTGGTTTTACCTGTGTGCAGGTAAAACCAAGCAGTGCACTTTGCTTCACAGCCTCAAACTGTGGTTTCTGGGGCTTGTAGTCCTCGCAAGCGTGCCATGTCTCCCTTCTCTCATGCCCCACTTTCTGATCAAAGATGATAATGTAGATAAGACACAGGGTGCATATCCACTGAACAGACCAGTAGGTACTGCATGCCCAGCACATGAATTAGTCACCTGTAAAAAATAATCATACTATAATAAGAACCCCTAAGTTTAGTACAGTTCAGCGATGTCCCTGTAGAGTTTACACCTTTTCAAAGAGTTTAGTAATCATGTAGAAAAGAATCAGGAAGCAGCTTGATTACAGGAATCCGGTCTCATGTGCTGAGGATTTGTGAGCTCATGAAACAGATGATTTGAGGGCAGGAGGAGAAGTGATTCTTGCAGTGTCTCCATGCTTCCTCAGCTGATTTCTCTACCACAAGATTATTTCAAAGTCAATGAATAAATTGATTTCTTGTTACTGTTGATGTGGATAGCTGTTGAGTTTGCAATACAATTGCTTTTATCAGTGGTCACAAGGCAAGGCTGAATTTAATTCAGGGTTTAACTCATAATTTTTTATACTTTAATTTAAACTACCTTTGAAAGTATTCATGGAAATATTAGGCTCACCAGCCTTACTTTTTAGAATTGTCAGTTATTGTCACCATAGCCCTTAAGAAACCACCTGAAATTTTATCTTCCCTTTGAAAGCTATTGGCAGTTTTGAGGTACATTTATTTTGAAGATGTTCTGGCTTAGTGCAGGGGGACTTTAATCAAACCACTGTTAACTGAAAATTAGAGTGACATACTTTATTGGCTGATTATCTGTTTGTTACTATGAAGTAATGCATGCAGTGTCACTTGCTAGCTGCATTACTTTATTTTGCATAGTCAGTTTTGTGGAAGTCAGTAAAGCAGTACAATGTGCATGTATTCATGTGCATGATTTCCACCAAATTTAATACAAAAGTGCTGGGGGGTGAAGGACCTCAAAAGGATTAAGCGCACTGCTTTGAAAAGCCTCAAGTATTCTGGTTTTTCCCCTTCCTTCCCCTTAAGCATTTTACACTTAATTTTATTGTGTTGGGAGCAAGTCCTCCAGTATTGTGTCAGATATAGAAGTAATCCACCATGGTTTGCCTTGCAACTTGCAGGGAGTGGGTGTGTGAAAATGTGCTGTCCATTTCTTGCAAATACTAGGATGACATTCACATTGTCTCATCTTTGTCTAGACAAGGATATGTGGTGGAAGAACTTTGTGTGTAACTTCTAGTGATATAGGTTCTTTCTGCTGCTGTTCCAGTACCAGTTTGGGAATTTGAACACTTTTCTTTTGTAGACTGATGTCAGAAAGTCTGGTTTTGTCATTTGATTTCTGTGTCCCTTTTTGGTAGGGTGTCTCAAAAGGAAAGAGAATGAAGGAAGGGCAGCTGGCTGTATATTTAAAGAAGTAGACTAGATTTAGAAGGATCTGAGGCTTTGCTGCAACGTTTGTATGACACACAGGCAAATAATGAACATCCCTATCCAATCATTTCCTCAATTTTTCATGAACAAGTTATCACTTCTCTCAGCTTTCCCTGGCCTAATCTACTGAAGGTATAAAATGTCTGGGAAACATGGTTTCTGAGTTCTGAATATGTACCTACCCATAGTCTGTATGCAAAATGATCTTGCTGAGGCTTAGTGTAGTGCAAAATACAATCACAGGGCATGAATGATGTTCCATGCCGAGTGATGTCTAGTACATGTGTATATTTTCCTTTTCTTCTGAAAAGCAAGTTTACAAATGCCTTGAACACTTTATTAAAATAAAAATAGAAAAGGTGCAGTGCTGCTGTGTCTTTTGAGTTGAGTATGTCAAGTATGAACCCTATGCAGATACATTCTGGTGACATGTAGCAAGATTTTGGCAAGGCAAAGATGTAGTCTGGGATCTTCAGGGACTGAAAAAAAGTCTGGGAAAGAAAGGGGTTCATAGTGACTGATACAAACGTTGCTGCTGTGTCATCCTGTCCTGCCAAGCAAAGCATGTGAACATTGAGCTGAAAAGCTCAATAAAGGTAAAGGTGCTTCAAGGTTGTGTTCTGAGGGCTGATGAAATGCCAAGCTTCGATCTGAGGGAGTATAGAGATGTGATTTAGCACTGTAATTATAGGTGCAGTGTTCCTGGCTATACTAATCTCTGGGGGAAATTACAGTAAAGTTACGGTCTCATGATCACTTGATACTCCAAAGCACTGCTTGCAAGAGCTCCTAGACCTGTTTTCTGGAATTAAATCCTATTTAGATAATTCTGCTTGATCTTTGCAAAACGAATTTCTTCCCATTTACATTTTTTCTTTCACAGTCATTTTCTTAGGCTGCTGTGCATATCTGAATGTTTAAATTGATTATACTGTCACACCTTATCCCATCTTAGATGTGATAATCTTTCATCACTAGAACAGGGCGGGTGCTGGCGGCAGCTACTGGGGATTGTGTTTATGCTAGCCCTGAGTAGCAGTGCAACAAATGACCCGATGTGGAAAGTCAGAAGGACTAGTCCTTTGCCTTTGTCTAGGTCTCCCACCCACTCAAAGCTAGCTCTGGATAGCTGAAAAGTATTGAATATGTAGCGTTATCTTCTTTCAGTGCACAGTGCACAGAATTGAAAGGTGCCTGTGTGAATGAATGATGATATTTTAGATACCTGCTAGCTAGCCAGTTCAGATTTATCGTGTGCAAAGAGAAATAGTCCTTAAAATTTTATTTTATATTCGAATTAATGCACCTAAAATAGTTGTTATATTTTTATGGTTTTTAATGTTAGGAGTTATACATCTTTGTTAGTTTACAGGGAGTTTGACTGAGTGGTGTTCTAAAGCTGTGAGAAGAATGCTCCAGAAGCATTGGTGACATGACCTGACTTGTGTGTTGATGAAAGTTGTTTTACTTGTCAGTAACACTCCCAATGGGAATGCAAACTGTGAGACACCAGTTCAAGGATCTGCATAATTTAATGTGTTACTGTACTGGACTGGGTCACGGCCTAAGACAGTGGGTTGTCTTGTTTTGTGCTTTCAAGCACTGACATGCCTGTTGAGTGTTTGTGCAAGCTCAGATTTTTATTTTTAAACTAAAACACAGGAAGGAAACCAAAAGATTACTGACATAGCACATTAGTATGGTTTTGGTTTGCTGGTCTGTTGTTTTGGGATTTTTTTTGGTAATTCCACGGTCAAGTTTAATCAGCTGGTAGCAGTTTAAAATTATAGAATAGTTAGAATAGTTATGGTTGGAAAGGATCTTAAGATCATCTAGTTCCAACCCCCCTGCCATAAGCAGGAACACTAAACCATGCCACCCAAGGCTTCATCCAACCTATCCTTGAACACTGCCAGGGATGGAGCACTCAAAACCTCCCTGGGCAATCCATTCCAGCATCCCACCACCCTAACAGGAAAGAATTTCTTCCTTATATCCAAATCCTGATGTAGGTTTACATGTTCATGATAAAAACCCCAAAGACTTAAGAAAGCTAAACAGTTGAAAATGGGAAGCTCCACAGGCATCATTTTCAACAGTAAATGGACAATTTTTCTATATCCTGCTTTCAAAGTATGAGGAAAAGTACTTCTGAATGAAGTGTCCTGTCTGCAGCTCAAATTCAGAGCAAAGACCTTTGTTTATTTTCTACAAATTGTAATTGGTAAATTTTGTTTTATTTTTCACCACTTCACAAGAAACTTGGAGGATAATCCAGTGCTGCAGTTTGTGACACTCTTCTCCGCATCCAACTTACGTCAGTGCCCTTGAGCAACATCAAAATACAATCCCTTGGATTTATTCCATAGTCTAAGAAGTGTGGATTGTTGGGATAGCTCCTCCTAGTAAGCCACAATGATGCCTCTGTATCGGGAAGAGCTATCATTACGAAACCCCTTTTGGTTTGTCTCTCCACTGACCTAAAAACACTTTGTTACCAAAACAATACCAAAACCATAGGTCTGCAATTGTAACTGTACACAGAAAGATAATCTCAACTTAGGTACATAAAGGGATGCCAAAGTAAGTTATTACAAAAATTGTGGAAGCATAAGGGCTTCAAGGGTGACAATTTCTGATGTTTACTCAAAGCTGTTCTGCCCAGGCTTGCTTCACCAAACCTGTGTCATGCTGCCTTGAAAAGTGCTGTCAGGTTTATCACAGCACTAACCACAGAACTCCAAGCTCTTGTTGCTTGGTTTTACTCTTCTATTTCTCACCTTATAGTTGTGGGGGGGAAAAAGGAAGAAAACCCCAAAACAGAACAAGGAGTGGGGGTACACATGCAGGTGCTGCACAGTTAATTTTTTGGGGCATACATTTGGTTTGATTGTATTGCATGTGAGCAGTATGAAGATTAAGAGGTAGGGCCTCAGAAATCAAGCAATACGTGTAAGTATTTTGAAGAACACTTCCTGTCAGCTCAGTATGAGGGAAGTAGATACACAATGCATGTCAAAACCTCTTTCTTTTTCATTCAATGGCTACAGAGTGAAGCAATATGCATCTATTTAGCTGTAGTCTTTTGTGCATCCTGTTTTAGGAAGATACACAAGTAAAATGTGTGATGGCCAAGAAGGAGTCCTGCTAATTAGAGTTACATTTACAGCTCAGATGAAAGTGGGGGTTTAGTAGGCATGGGAAGCAGCATGGGGGCAAAGTACCTGATAGCACACACCAGTTAGGACAGGGAGGTTCTGGGACAGTTCCTCTTCTTACAGTCACTCTTCCCTGTCTCTGTTCACAACTTCTCCAAAGCCTTGCTCTCAGTCTGTGGTGGTCTGCCAAGGAGAGGTTGTTCCTCTCCTCGTCTTTTCTTCATTCCCAATTAGACATTTAACCTTATTTTGTCCTGAAGGAGAGAGAAGGTTTTTCATAGTGATGCAGTGTTTGCCAGCTTAAGATCAAACTAGTTCTAGCTGTAGTTATTTTTAACAGTACAACATAACAATCCATTATGCTCCAAATAGGTGGGGTTACTGAAAGCTTTATTTCAAGCTCTTATGTGTACAAGCAAACTGACGGGAAGCAGATGTTCCTTAGCGTACTCTGAAGTTAGGCCAGACACAGTAAGCAGAACTTCCTTACAGGTACTTGGGTATGAATTAACAAGAAAAGCAAATGCAGAAATAAAGGAATTGCCTGTTGTTATTTATTTTTGGCTTGGTTTTGTTTGGTTTTGTTTCTTTTTTTCTAATTGGAGTAATTTCTGTTCCCTTCAGCAAAGCATCCTGTCAAAACTAGTTGAGTTCTTTAGAAGCTGGTTTCCTTTTCCCCATTATAAGAAAAATGATGATTTACTTCACCAACTGGTAAGTGATCCCTTTTTTTTTTCCCATTTACTTTCCCAATCCACAAGTCTTCTTCTCCTCTGTACCTCCATCCTCTGACCATCATCTTTGGCCTGCATTGTTGGGTTTGGCTCTAAGAGTTTTACTTCAGATAATATTGATTCTGGTTTTCAGAGTTACTGTGCCAAGCAAATTGAGCACACAAGAACAGAAACAGTGTCAGTAGCCAGGTTGAAGGTTTTTAAAATGTGGAAGAGAAATTAAAATAAAACATATAAGAGAAATTAAAGAAATTCTTTAAAGCTGAAAGGTGTTAACCTACAGAGTAGCTACACTCTTTGATGGAAGCCAGTGTGGAGACACTGGCTGAGAAAGTTCAAATATTGCAGCCTAGTGCTTTGCAGACACAGCTCAAGACAGATGGCTCCAGAGCTTCACCTGAGTATTGCTTCACCCTCTGTTTCAGTGCGTTAGCTCAGGCATAGCACCACCACAGCACAGATCTGAACCCATCCTGGCCTATTTGTTCCTGCACTGCTGTCCAGAGTGCTTCTGCATTTGGGAAAAGTTAAACAAACTAAGGCACCTCAGTTGTAATGCTTCCGAGCAGTGTTACGCATTAAGAGCGGATGACATCTGTGTAGCAATCTGTCTGCAGGGAGAGGCAAGAGCAGTCCTCTGTGTCCTCTGTGTCCTCTGTGTAGCACCTGTGTGCTCTCAGCTCAGCAGTTCAGAAACAGTTGGAAGTCCATCTGCCCACCAGAAGTTGTATTCTCCTCCTGGAGCCTGTAGGAACTTTTAGGCCCAAGTCAGCCTCCATGAGCTAGACTGAAGAGTCATAGTTCTACCCCACATAGTTAATAATAGTCTTATGGTGCCATTACACATGTTCTCTGCAGTGCCACTTTCCAGCCAAGTCAGTCTCTAGCCTGGGCTTAACTGAAATCTGCTTTAACTTACACCCAGCTGCTCCAGTTTCCTGGTCTGGTTTGCCAATGTCACATTAGTCAGACTGTCCCAGAATCTAAAAGTTAGCATTTTGATTTGTTTTTTATTGCTATGATGTAGGGATGATGTCTTCAGATGTAGCTTCAAAAAAACCCAAACAGTTGAGTTCTGCTAAGTCCAATTGCTGTCTCTTCTCCCTTATCTCAAGATAACAAAATTTCCTCCCATTAGTGATCGTGGATTGTCTTTTTTAATTCCTCCCTCTTCCCCTATGAATCAAAGGTATTATCTTAATAGCTTTTTTTAGCCTTACTTTCTTGAGATGGAGACACAACTAAAGAGTACGGAAAGCATGTTTCTCCTGTTGCTTGCTACAGTAGGGTACTGAAATGACACAGGATGTGTTGGAGGAGGCAGTTTCCTCTTGCACAGTCCTCAAACAAATGTTTGCTATTAAAAGTAGAATGCAAAATATCTCAAGTGACATGAATGTATGGAATTAAACCTTCAACTAGCTATCTTCTAGTTTCATAAAGAATCTCAGTCTGTCAGTGACAGAACTAAACAGATTTTGTACTGTGAAATGTCGTGCTTCTGTTAAAGACTTCTATTAGAGGGTTTTCAGACATACTTTCCTTTCCCTCCTGTAATCTAGCTAGATGTAAAGATGCACATGTTCAGTGGTTGTTGCGTTTTGTTATGACATTCTTAACTTTTTTTGTAATTATAGTTTGGTGCACTATGCAAATTAAAATTTCAGGGGGCTTCTCTAATGGATAGACTTGTCTTAAAGAGCTTTGTATCTGTCTTGAAGATCTGTACTTGTAAGGAAAAAAAATAGCAAATGCTTATCATGGCATCAAATCCATATGTAACTCCCTGAAGTTTGCCTGGATTTCAGCAAGTGTGTGGTCTTCAGAGTCCCATGCCATTTCATGTTTGGATTGAGTTCCTTTGGAAAGACACAGAATCCTGCAGGAGAGGACTTTACTGTCTTGGCTCAGGGCTTGAGTCCAGTGCATTTACCCTAATGTTTCTAAGTATCCACAGGTGATTTTTTTGTTGACTAACCTGTAATATCCCTCTTCTAATTTTTGTTTTTAATGAGGTAAAAAAAGGAAGTGTTTGCTGTTTTATTAATGACCTTCTGATAGATACAGTACCTCTCTGATTCTTACACAAATATATTGGCATAATCGGTGGCACGTTTCCAGGTATTGTTACTATCTAGGTCAGATCACAAAGTCAATGCATTGTGCAAGTCTGAACTGTTAGGGAGTATGTGAGTTTTTAAAGTTAAACAGCTTTAATAAAAAGGAAGTAGCTACTTGTGATATATCAAAAATTCTTCTGTAGTCTTTGGGAACGGATTGTTGTCATCAAAGTATAGAGTGTCTGGGTGTTTTCCCTGTTCTACTAACTTAATTTTATGAATTTGCATATTCTCTGCTAATGCCTGTTTTTTTTCTCCTGCCCATTTGTGGCTAGGATGTTGGATTTCGATTTGACACGCTCCGTACCATCCTGCAACAGGAAGTTCTGCTGCAGGAGGATGTGGAACTGATTGAGTTCCTTGACCCCAGTATCCTGTCTGCAGGGCAGTGTAAGCAACAGGAAAACAGACAGCTTCCAACACTACGCTCCCTAGCAACTCCTAATATTTGGTATTGTACAGAGAATATGTACCACTGTATTCACTGAGAAACAAGCAATAAATATATTGTGTGTTCTTTATATAAAATGCAGCAACAAAGTAACTACTTCTTTTTTTTCTCAGGTTGTTGAGTCTTTGATCCACTAGTCCCCAGATTTTTGTATAAGCATGTTTTTTTCCTCAAGTGTTTTATTGAAAGAGTCAGTTTTAATCTGAGATAGCTACATGAACCCTAAGTGTGCTCTAGGGAAGAACTAACATGGTTGATTAATTCTTGAGTTTCTAAAGCTATACAATGGTGATTTTGATAAACGAGACATGATTGTGAAGACTGAATTGAGAAGGGTCTTCTTTGCTGTGGTCTTCATAAATATGTTGGGGAAGTGTGTGCAGTTAATTTTCAGATGTAGAATACCAGAAGAACAGACTAAGGCATTTTTAAAGAAGATGCATTCAAGCCAGCAGAGGCTGGTGAAATTCACCCTGGAAAACTGAAGGAGCTAGCTGCTGCAGCAGTGTCAGGACAGCTACCACCAGTATTTGACAAACAGCAAGGCCAGTGGGTGTTCTGACAGAGGGTCTTGCTCAGAAATGAACAGGAATCAGTAAATAAAAATACCTCATAACACAGCCCAGTGCTATGTTTTCATGCTATGTTAAGAAGATTGATAAAATTATTATAAAGCCACAGCATGTTGAAACCCCAACTGTTTAAGTTGTGATATGTCGTTATCGATGCTGTCTCTCAAACAAGAGAACTTCTGAAACAAGTTTTTCCAGTGCTTTGTCTTGGTCCTAGCACTATTCATTGTTTCTTTAACTGTTCAGGTGATAAAGTACACTTAAAAAATTTGGCAATATTGCTCAGCTTACAGACAGCACCAAGTTTGTAAATGTTTTGGCAGAATGGAATTCAAAAGTAGCTTTGAGAAATATCTTGAAATCAGTAGCAAAGTCAATAGACAAAAGTCTAATGCTTTTGGGAAGGAAAAATCAAATGAACAAACAGATGGTTAATAATTGGGTAGGCAGTACTACTTCAGAAAAGGACCTGCACATGGTTGCAGAGTATAAATTCAATGCTTCAGGAAATTATTGAAAAAACAGCAAATCTCATCCTGGTGTCCTTATTAAATGCAGCACGCAGGAGATTACTTCTCTGTTTGTTTCCCTAAGCTTTGTGTTAGACTACAGCATTTGGTTTTGGATGCCACGCTTGGAGAGGCATAGGCAATTTAGAGACAGGCCAGAGCAGAACAAGAAGACTAATGAGTTCAAAAAATACAGTCTTTTGGAAACATTAGAGTGTGTTAGGATTGTTTGGCCAAAATGGACAAAATTGAGGTGGGATGAAACAGTGTTACGATTTGTAGAAGGTAACTAATAGCAAGGTGGTGACCAGTCACCATTTATTCTGTTTGGAAAAGGGAAGGATGTGAGGAAAAATAATGCAATTAATTTGCCAGTGATTCTGACTGGACTTGGGAGAAATCTTTTGAACTCTAAGGGTATTTATGAGTTGCAATAGCTTCCTGGGCAGGTTGTGGAGTCTGAATTTTCTTCTTCAGTCTGTCTGTGATGATCTGGATTAACCAGAAACCAAAAATGGACAAAGCAAGCTTTTAAATCTCTTTGAGTCTTTCATTGTTGTGATCTATTTTCTATGTGTGTGATTTTATTTTTAATGTACCAAGCAAGTTGTAGACTATGTGTCTGTTCTTTTTAAAGTTAAATACATATCTGGAATATTTTAACCCTGGACTTTTAATGAAAGCTATCAGTAGCCCTGAAGAATTAACTCTTGTAAACCATGTTGAAATATGACCACAAAACTGTCCAGAAAATAGAAATCCAAAGATCGTGCCTTATTTTAGAAATGGGGAAATATTCCTTGTGAATACTTCCAAACCTAAATATAGGGTATGCAGGTAAAGAAAGTGAATATTTTTCTTTCAAAAAATTATTCAAAACCAAAGTTGTTATGCATCTTGAAGCCCATATCCCATCCATCTCTGGACTGTCATTTAAAAAAATGTAACTATAATACCATATATGAAACACAGTGTATTTTCTAACAGTTACTTCTTTTTGCGTAAGTTTTCTAGGTGAAAATAACAGCTTTATGAAGTTTTTTAAATGTCCTTGAGAAATTACTGATTACTGAGATACAATAACTGTTCTGTAAGGATTTGCAAGAGCTTCCAGATTATTTAAAATGATTATACAAGCCATCTTCATAAAAATGTGTTAAAAACTAGCACTGTGTTGGTGTCCAAGTTAAATGAGTCAGACTTTAAAAAAAATAAAGCTGGCATTACTTGAGGTTTTTGTTACCAAAAGAAACATGCCCTTCCCTACTGTACTCTTGAACCTGGAAGTACAGATACTCCAAATCCTACCCACCCTGGATTATAATGCTGAGTAGTTAGGTTTTTTCTCATTCTATTTTCTTTTCTATTCTTTTTTTTTTTAAGTCATATGTGTATGAGAAACTGACCTTTCAAAGTGGTACATTATTCTTCTTGTGCCATAAAAAAAGCCAGAAAAATGTTTCCTTAGAGTATACTGACCAAGTAGTATCACGTACATACACATGTAAATCTGCCACTAGGAATATTTTTCAGTGTTTACAGCTCCCTTCAGAACCGATATAAAAACCCCATAATGAGACATCATAATGTCAAATGCAACCAGAATCTTCATGATTTTGCCACTCATTTGACCTCAGGAATCTGTGGTTTAATATACTTTTTCTGTTTGCAGGGATGTCTCTGTGCTTCTTGCCTTTGTAAGTGCACTGCTTATGCTTCCCTCATGGTGGAAGGAATCATCGTGGCTGCTATGGGGACTAGTTCTGCTTGTCTATGTAGTCTTTCGAGTGTGGGGCACATGGAAGACAGCCAAGCTGCAAATGTCCCTGCGAAAATACTGTATCCAGCTGGAAGAAACAGTGGCAAATAGCCGAGCTTTTACTAATCTTGTGAGGAAATCTCTACGACTCATTCAAGAGACTGAAGTAATTTCCAGAGGATTTACCCTGTGAGTCTATATTTCCCTTTATTTAATACACAGATCCATTCAAGCCAGATGCCTTCTAAAATTGTCTGGTTACACTGTCTCACATAACAAGTGGAATTTCTGAAAAACGTGATATTTAAGGCTTTTTGTTCACATAAAATAGTATAATTTCCATTCATACTAAATGTATGAATTCTGACAATTCAGTGTTGAAACCTGGCATCCTGAAGGAGAATTAAATCTCACCAAACTTTTATGTCACTAAAATCTCCTACTCTGCTATCAATGAAACACATGAAGAAATGGATTTTTTATCAATTTAGTTAAGTATTTTAGGGAGTCATTTAGAGGGCAGTTTGTGGCGGGGGGGTAATATCTATTATTATCAAATCTATGTAAATAAACTGACTGCAAGTAATCATTCATATTTTAGAAAACAGGATGATATCATAATTCTGTTTTTGTTTACCAAACAGCAGTCTGAAGTAATGAGAACACAGCAATCAGCAAAGACAAAGCTCACTTCCCACCTCAACTAAAGGTTACGTTACTCGTTGAGAGATGAGGTGTATAAATTCTTAAATTATTTACTGCTGAATTTGTATCTCGCTTAAGGGATATGAAAAATGTTCCTGGTTATTGGTTAGCTCTTGTAGCTATTTGGCAGTTTTCACCTATTTGCTGTGTTAAAGGACATGAGAACATGTTTAGTGTATGCAGTGATCCCAAAGCCAATGGGCCTGCTTCTACGCACTCTCATTGCCATGTATGCTTTTCACTTATAGCAGCCTATGGTTAGATATGTACCTGTGCCAGTTAGACTTAAAGTTAAGGAGGGTGGAAGTGCCAACAACTAATATTCAGTCAGCTGATTTCTAAAACCAGTAAAAAAATTCCCTTGGGTGCACAAAGAATTGTTTGTTCATGCCAGGCCAACTATTCTGTGCTCAGGCACATGTTTTTACATGCAGGTTTGAAATTGTAGAATTAACATTTTGAATTAATTTTCTAGCTTGAGATAACTTCAGTATGCTTCATTGAAGAAATGTTTCATTCTCCCTTTGGGATGCAAAAGCATGTCTTCAATCTGCCTAGCTATGTGTTTTGGTTTGTTTTGGTTTTTTGCTGAAGAAGCATGTAGTTAAGCAATAGGCAGTCTTATCTTTGCAAATGGGTTCTTAAAAGAAGTTGTTGTTAGGGCTTGTCCAAGTTATAGATGAGAAAAACATTTGGATTTTTTCCTGAGTTAAAGCAAACGAACTTGTGGTCAATGTCTATATTGCTGGTGTCTTGTTCTTTTACTACATATCTTAGATAACAGATTAACAGAAAACAGACTGGTCTTTAAGCTGATGCTTGATCTAATAGCCTCTTTACTTAAAACTTTGGCAAGCTTTTCCAAAGACTTTGGAGTATGGATGGAGTGGGAGAAGTCTGACTGTGCCAGCATCCTCATTGGAGCAGTTGTCCAGTATGAAGAAGTCAGTGCCGTACAAGTTTTTGTTTGGTTTAGCCTGGAGGAAAGTCTAATTCCAGAGTGTTCTTTTCTGCAACCATATAAGCAAAAGATGCTACTGCACAGAGCACCTGAAATTCTCTCTTGAGATAGCACTTCATGTATGATCTGAAAAACTAGTTACCTTTTCCAGAATTTTGCTACAATAAACCGTAGCAGAACAAAGTTCTGTATATTCTGTAGTAAATTTGTCAAAGTCTTAATGCAGTTCAGAGTTACATGGCAATAGAAATGGTTGCATCTAAAAGTTAATGAGGATCTTCTTGTGTCATTTTACATCCTTGAAGGAATGGGATTTCAACCAGGTAGTGCAGCGTCCTGTTCAATGATACGTTTGTTGCTGTTCTAGTGTACTTCTAGCTCAGCATTGTTTGGAATGTGCATTAACTGTGTTGTCAGTGGAAAAATACTGAAGCTGATATTTAAACAGTACTGAGTTCAGATTTTGGCTAGGTGTACTTAGCTAAATACTGATATGGCAAGTGCAGGTCTGCAGCTTTGGCCTGAAGCTCCTTGTATTCCACTACTGTTTCTTCTCCTTGTATTCCACTACTGTTTCTTCTCCTTGTAGCACTGTCCATTGCAATGTTATTGTAAGCTAATTTGCATAAGCTTTGAAATCTCCGTGGCTTTGCTTTATTCTACCCTGTTGCCCCTTGTTAATTGATATTTGACTATCTCTGTAAATGTTAAATTTTTCTTCATGAGTTTTTAGTCAGTTGTTTACTGGTTCCCTGGTTTACAACTGTGACAGTGACTGCTATATGATTAACCAATTCAAGCATCATTTTGCCTTCATTCCCAAAACCCCACAGCAGCCACTTAGAAAGGGAACCAGCAGGCCTCTTATATTAGCTGTTCTCAAAGGCAACTGGATATTCCTATTTCAGAATGGCCTTAACAAGTGTTTAACACTATTGTTGGCATTTCAGGGAGTCTACATGGTACAAGCTCTGTGTTAGAGAGATGGCTGAGACCTCACCAAGGTAGTTTGGATTACAGAAATTGTGTAGCCAATGTAGGGTAGTGCTATACTCAGGCAGAATGGCACTATTTCTGTGTAATGGCTTCATTTGCAATTAGACAAATGAAGCCTGATCATGGGTTGCAGCCTGGAATTTCCGCTGGGTAGTGAAAGTATGTCCATTGTCTCACACATTATGAAATGGAAGCTGTAGGAATACATAATGAAAGGCTGCAGCAGTAAGCATTGAGTAGTTACTTCCTTGTTTGTCACTGAAATAATTAGCTTTTCTCCAAAATGCTCCCTTTCTACTATATTTTAAACTAGAATCAAGCCCTATGAACACATATTGTTGTATATAGCATCTTTATAGAACTGCTTTCATGGTGGAGTACAGTAATAGGTTTTTATTAATGTGTCTATACAAGTTTGTTATAAGTTGAGAGCCTATTTAAAATCTGGCTTGTGAGATCAGTGGAGAAATAGATCACTGGTCTTTACTTGTAGAATGATTTGGAGCAGTAGGAAAGAGAAAATTCACCCTTAACCTTTTTTCTTCTTTCTATTTGTGGCTGGTATGCAAAGTTGCTAACATTTTTTTAGTCCAGTTAAAATATATAGAAGATAAATGGAGCATTAGGAACTTAATGATATGGCATGTCTGGTGTAGACATTAATAGCAAGTTATACTAATTTAAGATACTTGAATAAAAAAGGATTATTTTATAAAAACCACTGAAACAAGGCCTCCCAGAAGGAAAACCAATTGTTTTGCTTAATACTGGCAGTACATGCTGTGAGTGAGTTCTGCTATATTTGTTCTGTATGAGAGCTGGAAATGCTTGTATCATTGTAGCAGAACATAGATCTCTTTCTCTCTTTTACAGTAGAAGAATTTTGTTCTTTGAGCCTGCTTCTGACAATTTACCCAGGGCTTGAGTCTACAAACTGATGGGAGAGTTTATTCATAAACACTTCCAGCTGTTACCTTCAAAAGCTAGGGAAATGTTAAAAATTGGCATGTATTTTACATGCTGTGTTCCCTAGTGAAATGTATGGCAAGAGTAGCATTTTAGACTTACATTTAGAAATTGAAATTAACACAGTTCAGGTTTATTTTATTCAGGTTTTAAAGTACTTTATGAGATGTTACATAAGCCATTTTAATATCACTCACATCATTTAATATGGCACACAGACATTTTAATGTGGTATTTTGGCTAGCGTATTCAATACACTGCAGTTTTTGGCATGAATCTCCTTGTGTTAATCATATTTAACATGCTGATATGGGTCCAGCCTTGCTCACTGGGTGGGCTGCATTACTTTTCATATTAGACAGTGAGGCGATAAGCTATTTCCCCTCCCGGTCAATGTGCAGCATGGTCCAGCTAAGCACATGCAGTTGGACTGACATTTTTCCAGCAGGGTCAGGTTTGCTGTCTTAGTCAGCTCTTCAGTCAGATAGTTTACAGAAATAGTTCCCAGTAAAGCAGCCCACCGCAGTCTTACCAGGTACCCTATATGCTTTTCCCTTTTAAGCGGCCGAAGACATGAAATCACCTCCTTACCATGCCCTGGGAAAGGTGAAAGCAGAAGCAGGCTTACAGTCTCAAAACAGTTAATCACAATTCATCATCCTTTTGTTCACTCTATGTCCGTTCTTGAGCTGACTCTAGTAAAAACAGTCCCAGGAAGTAGAGGCTATTTTCAGTATCTCAGTCATAGGTTTGGCATCAGACTGTATATGAATAGATATAACTGGATGTGTATCATTTTTTTTTTCCTTTTCTACAGCTGAATGTTACACAGACATATTTAACATTCACCCAGTTCATAAGTCTGTTTATTTCCAGATGAGGCAATTTCTTACTGTTCTAAAGCCATTCTGAATATTCTAACAGGCAAATGGCACAGTTTCTTTTATATGGTATATTCGCCTGAATATGTGGACACCAAAGTATATTTTCAAATATGCTTCTATAGTTGCATATATTTCGTATGTTTACCTGTCAGACTCCCGCAGACACAGCTGCCATTCTTTGCATGATGATAAAATCTGTGTCACCACTCAAATAATATCTCTGTTGACCTGGAAAAGAGAGCATGGAAAAAGTTGAAAGAATACTGTGGTTTGCATGAAAAACAGTATGTAGTAGCACATTTTTTCTGCAACAAAAATTGAACAAATTTGGCTATAAAGAGGTATATGTTAAGCATTTGTTAAAATTTCCAGAGCTTACAGTGGGC
Organism: Agapornis roseicollis; assembly: GCA_002631895.1. Classification (NCBI taxonomy): domain Eukaryota; kingdom Metazoa; phylum Chordata; class Aves; order Psittaciformes; family Psittacidae; genus Agapornis; species Agapornis roseicollis. The sequence goes on from NDXB01009501.1 coordinate 113,179, forward strand.
TTGTGGTAGTTTTTTACTACAGGTAACACTATGGTCTGTCAACCCTTAGTGTGTAATTTAGGAAGTCTTTGGAGAAAACAAATGCTTCCTCTGTTCCTGTCATGTTTCCAAATGAATCCTTTCTGCTTATCTGAAATTCTGATTAAAAATATCATTGATATGCTGGACAACAATATGTATTATTATATATATTATTGATATGATTGATTAGGGTTTGGGTTTTTTTTGTCTCATAGTTACTGAGTGGCTTGAAAAAGTTTTCTAAGTAATGGAATAAGAAAGCTGATGTACTGTTTTTAAAAATACTTTAGGACATCTGTACAGTTGTATCACATTTTACTTTTCAAGTTTGCTTGACAGGGTCAGTGCCGCTTGCCCATTTAATAAAGCTGGACAGCATCCTAGTCAGCATCTTATTGGTCTCCGGAAAGCTGTTTATCGCTCTGTCAGAGCCAACTTCCGAGCTTCAAGACTGGCTACTCTGTACATGCTGAAAAAATATCCTTTTTGCAAAACCTGAGCAGTTCAGATATTCCAAGTTACCTACCTGTAATTGTGCCAGTGTTTAGAGTTAGTATGTCTAGAAACTTACAGTATTTAATTACATACCTAAACAAGACAAAGAAAAGGTAGCATAGTAAATTGGGATTTATGCTTGTACTGTGCAGCGTGACGGAAGATTCTGTGCATTGAAAATGTTGTGCCGGTTACTCACACTCGTGCCCTTGGTGTAAGCACTGTTAATGTTTTTCAGAGTCCTTCAGGATTTTGTTTTGTAATTCATCTTAGCCATCTTTTCCCCTTGCACCAAAATAGCTTCTTCTCTGAATAATATGGCCTTTCACTTGACACCCCTGTGTTCAAAGGTAAGTTGATTTCCTGTTTCAGACAAGCTGGGTGAAATTCTGATTACATTAGTTAGCCAAAAGGCACATTTAAGAGCGAGGAGTTTCAGCTCTGAATCAGAGCAGAGTACTTGGTTCAGATTCCATTTTGTGAGTGTCATCTGTATTTCTTTAGTGAATTGTATACATTTTTTTTAATGTTAGCACGTCAAGGTTTTTTTCTGTGTTTATTGTACTAGCAGTACGATATAGGAAATAGCAATGTCTTCACCTTGAATTATAGCAAAAAAGTAAAACAGATACATTGCTGATCTGGAAGAACACATGCAGGGAAACAAAAGCTGGTGGTAGTGCGAGTGTTGAAAATCTGACATGACAAATCACTTCTTTTGTCTTCCTGGAACATACCAGACCAATATATCTTGCCTGGCAAATGGATGGACGTACTAAGTGATGACGTGTAAACATGCAGGGGAACACACAAAGCTACTGGAATGTGTAGTCACTTTGAAGGAAATGAGTATTTCTTTGCAAAACAGTGACTTGTGTAGGGATAGGCATCCTCCTTCTGGGCTCGAGACTTCACTCCTAGCTCTCAGGAATAAGGTGTATTTGCTATGTCTTAAGAAAGAAAAATGACTCCAACTAATTCAGACAGGTTAATAAGAGCAACTGATACCTAGCTTGGAAATAATCAAGAATCGCTTCTAAGAACATGGGACAAGAGATCTGAAAATAGGGTCAATTAACATGGCCTTCTCAAATATCCTCCAGCATGAAGGGTAGCAATGGTTAGGATGGGTTTGTAGGTTGTTGCTGTGGCTGGGGAAGTTACAAGTCAAGGAATATTGGTGTGTATTAGACTGTCCACTCATTTTGTAACTACTAAACTTAAGGAATGACTTTTAAATTAAGGAATGGGAGAGAAGAAAGTTTTGTTTACTTTGGATAATTTGACTTTTAGATCTGTCTTTGAGAAAATTTTAAGATGAAAGTACCATTATGCCACGTTATCACGCAGATATCACAGTAGTAAGGGCCAGCAGAAATAAATGGCTGAAAAATTTATGGAAGTTGCATGTATACAGGTTCTTGACACATGGAAAGAGAATTTGTATTTGTGCAGAACATTGTGACAAAACTAGTGGTAGCAAGTGAGCTGAGATGCAGGCTGGCCCAATTCTGCAGTGCATGAAAACTGAAAGGAAAAACCTTAAGTGTAAGGAAGGTGAGTAAAGGATTCCTTTTCCCCACCAGGATAATTAAAAGAAGCTTTAAGGTAGTTCCAAGTTGCCTTAGTTTAAATATTTCCCTGTGTATCATGAATGCCTGTAAATGTTATGCGTATTGCATGGGTATATACGGCAAGGGGCATCTTTCAAATAGGTTCCAGTGCCTCATGAAATTGAATAGAACTTTTACACTGGAGGGGCCAAAGATCCTTCATGTCAAAAACATTCACACCTGCCACTTGTGGCAACTTTAATGCCCTTGTCTGTCATTAGATTGTTAGCAGAAATCTGGCCTAGAGCAAGGAGAAAAAGGAACTGGAGAGATTAAATAAAGGAGTGAGGTGGTAAATTGAAGGGAAGAAATGTTGATAAAGGAACTTCCATCCATAATCTGGAAATGAGATGCCAATTCTGACTTTTATGGTTCTTTTTAGTGAGTTCTGCTTTGCACAAAATCAGAAGATATTCTCAACTTGATACCTTTACTTGCTTCAATAAAAGTAGAAGCTTAGCAGTATTTGCCTGTGGCTAGTGTGCCCCTTTTTAGCCAGACAGCTGCCTTCAGGGAGTAGAATAAATTACTATTGTCATAATTAAAATTTGTTTCTATGTAAAACAAAAAAGATACAATTATAATTTAGCTTTATACCAGGCATTTGTATCAAACCTTGGTGGACCAGTAATCTAATGAGGTGGAAAGACATATTCTTTACATTTTATGTGAAGGGACAATTGGGTGCTTGCAGAAACAATTCATCATTTTCTGATACTGTTCTTATTCTTTTTTGTTCATATTGGAAAGAGTACATTGCTCATAATCATCAAACGAACATAAGGGAGAAAGGAGTATTTCTCTTTTAATCTGGAAGATAAGGATATAGCAGGTTTAAACTCAAATTAGGTGTTTTGGATTAAGTATTTACAGGATGTTGTGCAGACTGGTCACTACTAGTTTGACAAATCTCTGCACTCTCCATTGAATTGCGTAATAACTCAGGCAGTACTTCAGTTGGCATGCTAGTCGCTTAATATTTTTATACTTAAGAGCCTTGTGAGTTCTATGTCATGGGAATCTATGCTTTAGTCACTGGTTTAATTGTATGCAAACTGGGTGGAGGAAATTTTATAGCCTATTTTACTGGGTTATGTTAATAGTCTCATCTTCAGCTGATGCAAGATGGTGTGATAGTACATTTCCATTGAATTATATTGATAGGTAGTACTTGGGCATTGGACTGTATAAACTAAAAAAGCTTTAATTTTGTTATAAGTGTGAGGTGTCATTCTCTGAATGCAAAGCATAGTGCTGCAAAATCAGACATTGGATAGCAGTATTTTGAAATTAATTATATCTTAACCCATTAAGGTGGAACATGTATATATATGGTTTATGTCTTTGGGGTGCACTGCGCACAGGGAAAATTGCAAATTTCCTCTAGTAAATCTAGTGAAACATTTTTTCTTCTCCTCTAAAAAATCAGTTATTGCATCATGTAATGTTAGAAAAACTAACTTTTAACTTGGGAAAGAGAAAGCTCACACAAGAAAACAGGAAGCTAAACAAAAAGCAGTACCCTGTTTGGGTCATGAAANATCTAGTGAAACATTTTTTCTTCTCCTCTGTAAAAAATCAGTTATTGCATCATGTAATGTTAGAAAAACACATACCTTTTAACTTGGGAAAGAGAAAGCTCACACAAGAAAACAGGAAGCTAAACAAAAAGCAGTACCCTGTTTGGGTCATGAAAGCCTAAATCAGAAATCCAATAGTGGAAAGCCTGAAAAGAGACTTGGTCATTTTGCAGTGCAGTGTTTCTTCCTTGACCAGCCAGCGCATCCATGCTAAGCTCATCCATTCTTGCCTGGTGAGCAGGTGAGAATTTCATAAAAAGACAGCTTGGATTTCTCAAGGATATTGTGAGGCCCTCCTGTTAGATCTTTAGTTGGGAACATGCTTTTGAAGAGCAAAGTCTGAATATTAAATTGCTACATACAGGGATACATTACTGTTCTTGCTTTTCTGTAGGCAAATAAGAGTGGCCTCCTGGCAGAGGTTAGGCAGTCACTGTACAGATACTTTATTCTGGATTTGACAGTTTATTATTAAGTAGTTTTGCCTTTTCTTCAAAGCTAGTAAGAGATGCAAGTTAAACAGATGAATGAAATATTTTCACAAAGACAGAAAAAATTTCGCTAACTTAAGGTTAGTTACTGTACTTAAGGTTAGTTAGTATTTTGGTTTTAATAGAAAACATTAGCACTTAAAATACTTCTGTTTTAGAGCAAAGTGTGTGAAGGAAGTGTGTTTGTGTATATGTATATATGTTTGTGTGTATGTGCTTAAACTTTCTGGAGGTTTACTCCTTAGGAAGCTAATGGTGGCATGTGATCAATTCTCTGCTGTCATCTATCCCATAGTAATGGAGGTGGGAGGTCTGCAGTAGTGGAAGGCAAGGCAGGCAGTGCTGGAGTATGCTGGGAATCCCTAGTTGAGACATAGTATTGATAAGGGGCTCCTTTGGTCAAACCATTCGTTTGAAATGTTGCCTGGAATTTTTTTCTTAGCATGACTTAGAAATTCACATGTCCAAACTGCTTTTAATGGTGTTCATGTTGTTGGAAATGTCTTCTTGCAGGAAAAGATTAACAAGGAACGTAATTAGTCTCTGAGATAACTGGTCCTAAAGGGTTTTGACCTGACTTTTCAATCTCTGACAGAGTTACCATCCTCATCCCCTGTGCTCCATCTGCTGGGCATGCTGTCAGGTTAATTGACAATAGACAACATTCATGTGAGGCAGCTGGCTAGTGGCAACAATAATATTCGCTCCTAATTAATTTGCCTTGCAGGTTTTTTCTGAACACTTTAATGGGCTTCTTTCTTCCTGAATTTCTTTCGGGGATAAATTAGGGAGAAGCGTGTTTGTTTGGTTAGAACCCGGACACTTGGCATTGTTCTTTTCTGGGACACAGAATATGATTTTATTAATGCAATGCACTCTTACTCAAGTGATAAAAATTTTCTTGAGCAAACCACGTTTACAGATTCAATCTTGTGAGAATTTAGCACATCAAAAATTTGGGAGTAAAAGCAGGTGGGACTTTTAGCTTCCCCAGAAAACATTAGTTAGACAAGAGACAAGGGCTTCTCATCGGCTTTATGTGTACCAAGAGATGAAAGCATGCAGTTTTCAAATTGAAATATAAATGAAAAAACTATCTTAAATTAAAGCCTTATTTTCACGCATGCTTTACAAATATACATATTGTTTTGAAAATATTTTATATAATATATAAAATATATGTAAATTTAGATGTATTTTGCTTTTTTTTGTATATATATATTTCTGTGGAGCAAATGTGCTTATGACTGTAAGTTCCTATTTTAAAGCAAATTTTACTTTTTTGAGACTGGGTAACTATCCAAAATGCACAGAAATCTTGAACTGTTCCTCCTCCTCCTTCCCCAGCATGAGTTTAGCCTAAAATTAGAGCTGTTTTAAAATAAATGCTGCCTAGTCAATGAATTATTTTTATCCGCCTTCTGATCTCAGTGATACAGTGTTTGCTTCCTACTTATTAAGCAGTTCTGAGGACTAGAAGTGTGCATTTTCTCACTTAGAATTTAAATGTGCTGAATGGCATTGATAACAGTTTGCTGCTGTTCCTGACAAGATCATGGTGGCTTTACAACAATATAATCAATAAAATTAATGGTATGACAATTGGGAGCTCCTGTTCTTCACAGTACTATCTGGCATATCAAAGAGTGGTTATTGTGAGCAGTCTTTCCACAGACAGAGGTCGCAGGGAATTCCCTTCATCCTGAGTTTGATCTATAGCATAGGCTACTTTTTAGACTTAATTGTGCAAGTATCTTTCCTTTAGTACATACATGATTTCTGGTTTAAGGTGGACATGAGCTACTTTTTGGAAACTTAATATTTCAAGGTATTTTCCTTACTTGAAAGGGATGCAGGGATCTTTCATCAATCCGTTTTGTTTTTTTTTTTTTTTTTTTTGTTTTTTTTTACACATAGATATTTTTTTAATTTTTTTTTT
>NDXB01009501.1:119336-194497 GCA_002631895.1 Agapornis roseicollis
GGAAACTTAACAATGTTTTTTCCTTACTTGAAAGGGATGCAGGGATCTTTCATCATTCCGTTTTGTTTTTTTTTTTTTTTTATGTGTTTGTATTTACACATAGCTATTTTATCAGTGTCTTGTCTCTCATCCTCCTAAGAGCCTTTAAAACTTGTGCTCTGAATAAGGGATGCAAAATGTTCATTTAAACACGATTCAAGTGGATTTGGGTGGAATGTAGGTGCTTTCACACAAATTTCCAGAAATAAGAAACTTTATTAGGTGTTTTTTCCTTTTCTGTGTGTTTAATGTGAAGTTGCTTTGTTAACCACCTTAACTCCAGCTAAACCTACCCTCTGAACTCGGAGAGTGACAATGTGACCAGCTACATCTGTGTAGTCCCCTTTAAGGAGCTGGGTCTGGGACTGAGCGAAGAGCAGGTTTCTGAAGAGGAGGCACACAATCTAACTGATGGCTTCAGCTTGCCTGCACTCAAGGTAAAGCTCTGTGGCATCTGTGTACTAGCCTGTAGTAACGTGGTCCACTGAGGAGGAGATGTAATCAGTCTCATGTATTTCTGAATTTATTGCCATGTAGGCTATTTCTTTTTGCATGTGGTTGAAGAGAAGTTGCACAATCATAGAATGGTTTGAGTTGAAAGGGACCTTAAAGCTCATACAGTTCCAACCCCACTGCCATGGGGAGGGACTCCTTCCAGCAGACCAGGTTGCTTAAAGTCCCATCCAAGCTGGCCTTGAACACTGCCAGGGATGGGGCAGTCAAAGCTTATCTGGGCAACCTGTGCCAGTGTCTCACCACTCTCATACTGAAGAACTTACTAATATCTAACGTAAATCTATCCTCTTTCAGTTTAGAATCATTGCCCTTTGTCCAGTCCCTACATGCCCTTGTAAAAAATCCCTCTCCAGATTTCTTGTAGGTCCCCCTCAAGTACTGTAAGGTTGCTCAAAGGTCTCCCCAGAGCCTTTTCACCTTCATGCTGAACAACCCAAATAGAACATTAGGATTTTTTTTTTTCCTGCAAATCATGGAAATTCAAGTCAGTGTTTTATAGTCAGCTTGATCAATCTCCTTCTTAAACATATTTTTTTGCTCTGTGATTGCACTTGATCCCAGCTGAATAAAATGATTTCCAAGTTTGTACTTACATCTTTTTTAGCTAATTGCTTGACTTAGTAAAGAGATACATCAGAAAATACAAATTAATCATAACTGCCACAGGGAATAGCTGCATTTAGTTACACTAAAGAATAGAAATCACGAGCTTGAACCACTGCTGCCATGAGCCAGTGTGGTTCTTTGATCTTTGAAAAACATGTAACTGAACAGAACAACAACCATATTGTGGCCTTTTAATCTATTTTGGTTCGAGTTGTTAGGTGGTTTTAATTTGCATGAGTCAATGTTTGCAACTGGAAAGGGGATCTAATTTGAATGCAAGCCTTCAGTACTCCAGTGATTCTCTGCTCAGGCAGTCCCCTTTTAACATTACTTTTTTAAACAGAAAATTCCATTATTATGTGACTTCTGTGATTCTGTGGGGTTGGCTTTTGTTTCATTTTATTTACTTAATTCCTAGACCTTGACTTACTTTGTTCTGACAATAAATGTTACCAGTAATAGCAATTGCCAAGCTTTGAGGCTTTGTCTAATTAGTTGTAAGCTAAGAGCTACATCAGATGTAGGCTTTTGAGATTTTTTTTCTTGCTGTTTCATTAGCTGAAATTCTAACTGCAACCATGAAAGTCCATTTATTTACCCATTTCTTTTTAAGCACAAGAAGCTGGTCAGAAGTGCCCAAGCTTGTAAGCTAAGTCTTTACCTGCAGTTTGCAGTAATTTAAGTGTAATCACTTTTAGTTAAACTGGTTGGGATACTAGTAAATCTCAGTTTACATTAGCTCATAACAGACAGTGATGGTTGTGTGTGGTGTAGTTGAACTAAGCTAAATTAACATAAATCAGTCCTAAGCAGATGCATGCGTAGATAATAAAGTTGATATACTTTGGTAACATTGGGATACATTTCTGTTGTGAGCCCTGGATTTATGTGTAGTCCTCTTCTTTTCATTTGAGAGAACCTGTATTTATATTAAAATGCAGGTAGAACACAGACATGTATCCAGATTTAGTTAATGTTTTAATTTTCATTCAAGCCCCTGTCTAGGCCTTACGATAAATGTAGCCTGTGTCTTTTGACTGCTTTGTCTTTGAACTAAATCAGTTTGAAGAGTACAAATGTTTAGCTTAAGGAAAAAAAAAAAACGATTGAAGCTGAGGAGAGCCAGTTGGATACTTGGGGTGAAGTTTAAGTGTCAGTAAAAATCATCATAAGTCATAGGCAGAGCTAGCTATTTGCAACCCTAAACACATCTGAAATTCCCTTTTCTCTCATCATTGTGCCTTTTTTCAGGTAGGTTTTGGATTATTATAAATTGCTGAAGTCCACTACTTTTTTGTGCTACTTTTCACTGCTTTTGCCTTATGTCTGGTAAAAGGGATTGGTCATTTTTTGTGCTTACTATAGCATGAGCTCTTGACTTTGTATCCAGGGCACCGCATCTTCAGGGACATGTGGATGGTTGCTGCCCATTTGTTTGCTTTTTAGTTTAGCAGCCAGCCAAATCACAGTCTTGAGTGTGTGCCCCAATTAATTTCATATCATTCTGTGTTCATTCTTTTCATAACCACCTTTTGTAAATTAAGAATTATCTTTTTTCTTTTGAAATTTCTGGTTTTCTTTTTTAGTTTGCATCCAAGTATTTTTGATATACCCTTATGGTATATCAAACCACATCTATCTGATGGCATTTAATCTTTTATGTTACTGTTCTGAATGTTTTGCTCTTGATTTGTTTACACACTTGAAAAAACTGCTACTTGTCCACAGTAGTATGAATACAAAACTGTAAATATAGTATTTCCAACCCTGTAGGTCTAAAACCTCAGAACAAGTAAATTATTAGTCCTGTTCTGCAGCTGAGGGGGGTGGGGTGGAAAAAAGCATAATGAATAATTGCTTTGTCTTCCTTGGTCTGGAATGCTTGAGAACAGATTTCAGACTACACCTCATACTCACCTACACTAGATCCCTTTTAATAAGGGCTGTATTGCAGAGAAAAGTGTTATAACCTTTCCTTTTCATTTTGGAGATAAAAGATTCTACTGTTCTGTCATGGGGTACTGAGCCAACAGTCTCCTCGAAACTAAGAAAACAGGCCTTTTCATTGCATTGGAAGTGGGAGTTCTCAAGAAGTTGAACTAGTGGGTTTCCTTGCTCCCAGAGGAACTTACCTCTTGTACCATACGTAATATTGTGAATCAAGTCATTTCTGACAAGCCTTTCCCTCCTTAGTGGAATTGGTGAAATTTTCACTTTGGAGGAATAAAAATAATCAGCTAAGTTTTCTTCAGATGTAGAATGTTCTTTGATGAAGTACAGTGCAATTAGACTTGGATTTCAAGGTTGCATGTGGGGCAGTGCAATACTCAGTAGATCATAGAAATGATAGCTTGGCATCATAAAGGAAAAATGTCTTAGCCTCCATTGGAATTTTGGCAGTCCTTTATGAGCTTTAGGGTATGTGGAGATTATAGCAAATAATGAAGCTACCTGATGAGAAATATGGGGGTTTAGTCCTCTGAGTATAATTGCATATAATATTCTGCATTGAATAATCAGCAGTCACCTAAGGCTCATGAGATCTGAGCCTCACACGGTCTAGGATACCCTTCAGAAACATTCAGCAGATTTTTGCAGTTTTTCGAAGGTCTTGTTTCTGGCTGAGGAATGTTTTCCCATGTGTATCTGTACATTTACTCTGGAGGCTGGCTGTGTTCCCAGGTGCACAGAGCTAACCCTCCCCTGTTTTGCAGGTCCTCTTTCAGCTCTGGGTAGGGCAGAGTTCAGAATTCTTCCGGAGGCTGGTGCTGCTCCTCTCCCCAGCAAATGCATCCCCCAAGCCCTTGGTCTCCCCTGAACAGCTGCCTCATCATATTTTGTCTGATGTGACTCAAGGCCTACCTCATACACATGCTGCCTGCTTGGAGGAGCTCAAGCGAAGCTATGAGTTTTATCGGTACTTTGAAACTCAGCATCAGTCGGGGTTCGAATGGCCAACCAGAACAAAGCAGAAGTCGAGAGAGCTGAACAGTCTTCAGACAGCAGTACGCAGCTTGCAGCTTCATCTCAAGGCACTGCTCAATGAGTAAGTTTACACATGAATTAAGAAAATACGCTGGTAGGAAGAAGGCAGAATCATTGCAATGAGCTGGTAGGAAGAAGGCAGAGTCTTTGCAATCACAGACGTATCTTCACATAGCATGGAGTCAAAGATCCTTGGTTCAGTATGGAATCTAATACTGTTTCCTGGCTGTTCTTTAAGTGTCTGATGGAAGTTCAAAGCTGAGCAGTGCATTAAGATCTTGCCTCACTTTTGTCACTCCCTTGAAAAAAATCTGAAAATATATTTACCTTTCATTGATTTTGCAACATATCAAATGCTTTATAAGAAAGTTCAGCTCATAGTAACTACCTAGTAAATATTTTTAAAGATTCATCACTGCCTTAGTGAAAGACTTGAAACTGCCCTACTCCTTAAATCATGTTACTTAACTCATATGTATGAGTGGAGGTGAGCAGTGTATCTTGATGAGGAGAAAAGGATCTTGGCTTTAAAATTTTGAGGCATCTTTGAGGAGTTGGCTCAGTTGGATTCTTAAAACTTGAAGAAAATAAGAGGATATTAAATGGAATTCTTGAAGGAATGGTGAAGTCTTATTTATTACCACTTCTGTTCATCTTCTCATCACCTAGGGTAATAATTCTTGAGGATGAACTTGAAAAGCTTGTTAGCACTAAGGAGACACCTGAGTTGACAACAAAAGCCCATCAGATTCTGGAAGAAAAACTGAAGTTCATTCAGCCTCATATGCAGGCAAGCAACAGCTGCTGGGAAGAAGCTATTTCTCAGGTGGAAAAAATGAGTGGAAGAAACCCAAATAAAAAAGGTAAATGTGAGAGATTAATTTAGCAAGTAACAGGATACACTTTAGAGATGCAATGGTCAAATGGATCAAAGGCAGCATTCAGCCTATGTATCAGAATTTTAGGTGAAGAAGGTCTTAAAACCATAGACTTTAAAAAATCATATACATAAGTCAGACTTATGTATATGTGTATTCATTGTGATGACCTTGAAGCTTTTGTTTCAGCAAAAAATGTGAACGTGTTATTCACCATTAACATTAGACACAGGTCTAACTAATCCACAGTTACACCTGTGGATTCAGTTTGTTACATTTCCAGGCGTAGACAGGTAGTGGCTTTTTTGCTTTTGACTGATGAATCACTTGTGAAGGGGTAGGATTGTGATGAATCGTCCCTGAGATACTCATTTATTTACTGCACAGAAGTTACGTAGTTCATTGAAATGACAGTGGCATTGTCATGAAACTTTCTTTGCAGTGACATTTCCTGGAACATTTTAAATTGTAGAGTATGTATTGAGCATAAAATACCCATTTACCTGCTCTCTCAGAGAGAGTGAACTAATCTGTATGCTTGCTAGTCAAACCAAGCAGCATATCCCAATGTTTTTCCCTATGCCCCTCTCCTTAGATGCCATTCTCCTTGTGAATCCCAAGTAGCTTAAATAATCTAAGTGAACGTAGACTCTCCTGACATGGAGTTGAATCATAATTTCTAATCTTCCTTTTTTCCAGGAGTTTTTTTACTGTCCTAGGAAGGCATGGCCCAGCATCTGAAAAATGCTAGTAATGGAGACTGCATTAGGAAAATTGTGACTTGGGGTATCAGCAAGTTACCTACAGAAATCCAAAATTGTAGTGAGCTAAGTTCTTAATGATATATGGGTGAGCTGTCCTTAGATGGACAAATATTGCTGTGAGCCATGCAAGCTGACCTTGTCCATGATTACATCAGAACTGGAGCACTGGGAGGCCTAGTGCTGGCTCTGTGCAGGTTCAGACAGGGTATAACCAAATTTCTGTGCACCTTGCCTGATAATCTAGTTATACAACTCCTCTCTCAATGCTGTGTAAAACAACCTTTGAGGATATTAGATATAGTCTGATACGTTTGCATGTGCTAGCCTGTTGTGTTCTGTTGATGCCCTCCACAACCAGCAGTTCCACTGATCTTTTTTTTCCCTTTCCTTAAATGTTCTCTCTAGACTGCATGCCATGGTATTTTTAGATAGGTTAGTTTTATTTTTACTTTGTGTATAAATTTCACAGCAGGCACTTTCATTATAATTTGCTTCCTTTTAAAGTTCAGTACAAAAATAACCTGGTGTATGATCTAGAAGGGAGGGATTGCGTGGGAAATAAAAAATCCTTCACTTTCAGTTTTGCCCAGTGAGTTTCCTGTGAATGTGCTGGGGTTGAATCTCTATTTTCCACCGAGCTTACTGAATTACTGCACAAGAGCTACTTTTAAATTATGTTAGTCATTGAAAACTGTTTTTATCTGACTAGATTTGACTTTCCTGATATATTTCTAAGCACCTTCTGTGAGTTGAACTTTTCAAGCTGTGCATGAAATCAAGACCAGCCACTAAGGAGCTGTTGTGAACATGAGCTATCCACTTTACTTTCAGAGCAGTTTTGCAGTTTAATTGCCTTCTGTCTAAACAGATGAGTTTCCTTCAGTAAGCACTACATGCTTCTTGCCCAAAATCATTCTGTGTCAAAGCAGGTTTGTTACAGCTATGTTAAATAGTTCATTGTGTCAAAGTCTGTCAAAGCAGAGCCTTGAAGTCTAACTCATTGAACATTCATACACTCCCATCAACTTTTGTGGGTGCTGATACTAGTATATATTATAGTATATGGTTCAATGAATGCTGTTTGGCTTCTTTGTTTACAGTGCTCAGTGCACTTCTAGAACCAGTGCTGTTAGTCACTGATCCTGCCACAGAACAGAGCAATTGGGGCTTTAGCACTTTTAGGGGAATTCACCTCTAGTTAAATTCACTGGTCAGTGATAGACTTACCTATCATTCATTTATATGTAGGTTTTTGCACATTTCCAACATGAGTTTATTCTAGATTTTCAGCCATCTTCTCTTTATTCTCTCACCTTTCCATCAAATGTAAAAATCATTTACCACTTACTGACAATTCAATCATATAATAATCTGCTACTAATTTTACAGAACAGGATATTCTTTATGGCTAGTCACAGTGCTGTCTTAATGATCTTTGAAATAATATCCCTCAAACTGTTTAAATTCCATTTTTTTTCCTTTTAAACTGTCTCTATCTTTGCAAAACTTCTTTAGAACTTTTTAAGATATTTGTAAGAGCAATATCTTCGTACTTTGCTGCAAGCTGACGGATCTTGCAGTCCTTTGATCCACTGGAGAGGAACTACAGCAGCAACAAGTCTAGTTAAACACTGTGAATTCATGATCTTGAAGCATATTCATAGCAATGGCAGCATCCCATGTAGATGGCAAACACAGCAGCCTGTACATATTAGAGCAGCTGGTTTACTCCACTGATTTGGGAAGCAAGCTTTTAATTAGTAACTTCCATATACTTATCCAAATTTGTCTTCATATCTTCAGGAGCATATTTCTGTTGTTGCTGCTATTACTATGGAAATGTTTTTATTACAAGGCAGAGTTATGCAATGGAGGAGGGGGCTTGGTATTTATAAAATAATTATGTCAATTTTCTACTTCAAATTTCACTGCATGTTTCATCTTTCTTTTAAACTTTGCATTTAGATACTTCTAGAATGTCAAATCTTTAGCTCAGCCCAGGCAACTACGGAATTACATACGTTCCTTGTTTGCAGAAGCAGGTAACTGAACACCACTAAAATTGTCATTGGTGTGAACAGCCTGCTTTCAGAATATCATCCTTAAGTATTCACTTACTAGAAACTGAAAATAGGGATAGATGGGGCTTGGCGAGGGCATCTAGCCCATTTCCCTTCTGAAGGGTAAATTAGTGTTTTTTGAGTAAATGTTTTTACCTGTTCCTAAAAACCTCTCTTTAGAGACATTTTGCAGTATTTCCAGGCATCTATTCTAGCACTTAACTCCATTTCCAGTAGAAAGTTATTACTTTGGATCCACCCACAGTGGAAATCTATTTCCTCTTTATATCTCTTACATTTTTGAAGACAGTTAATATGTTTCTTTCTGTCTTCTCTACATGACTCTCTATCCTTTAGCTATTTCCTGAAGATCATACTTGGTCCTATGATCATTTCCTTAGTTCTCATCTGGACTCCTTCAAGTTGCTCCAGAATATTGTTGAATGAAGGAACCCCAGACTGGGCACCATGTTCCATTCACAGCCTGATCAGTGCCAGAATAAAAATGTAACTTCATGTGTCTAATGGTCAGTGCTATCTATTAGCATGTATTTTGGCTTTTTTGCTTGCAGCAGGGTACAGTTGACCACTAGGCTCCTTACATCTTTTTCTCATTGGAGTTGCCAGTCAGTTATTATTGTGACAAATAATCATTTGATTATTGTAAAGCACAAGAATTTGCAGTCACTGTCACCAAACTGCTGTATCTGAAATCCAATTCTTCCTGGGCTGTATCTCTGATTTTGCAGTATTATTTTTGATTCTAATTGTGCTCTTCAGTATCCTTGCAGGTTATCCCAATCTCAGCAGACTTAATGGGCTGAAACACTTTTTCACCTATTGGAAATATTAAAAAGTGCTGGACTTGAAACAAATCCTCAGTCATTACATTGTTCCTGTCTGAAAATGGTAACTACACTCTGCTTATGCAAGAGACTGTTCTAAGCATCTGATAGCAGTTTGTCCTGGCCATTTGTTTATGAGCATTTCATGACATTATATCAAAAACCAAAACAAAATGCAGAATGTCTTTGGCTTCTTTTTCATAAAACCTGTTAATGCATTGGAAAATGAGATTGGAGCGATTTGGTATCTTCTGTTCTGTCCCTTACCTCCTTGCTACCTTCCAAATAGCTTCTGGTAAACTTTGCTTGATTATTTCTTCCAGTATTTTTCAATTATTTGAAGCCCATTTGCCTGTGATTTCACTGTTTTACTTCTCTTTCTAAAGTTTGGCCCTGACTGTTTCCTGCCTTTACCAGTTTTTCCTGCCATCTGCAGGTTTTTGCAGTATATGAAAGTTTTGAGATTTTTTAGTTGAAGTGCTTCAAGATGAGTTTCACTAGACCCAGCTTATACCAAGATAGCCAAGTTATTCAGCTGCTCTCTAGCAGAGGGTTTCAGTGTGTTCTAACCAGTCTTCTCACCACTTTTTTCCTAATGAAAATGCCTGGGCCCTGTCTGAGTGAGTCAAAGCCATCATTCAACACTCAGCCTTTTTCTTTTTTTTTTTTTTAATCCCTTTTCTTTTTTCCCCTTAAAGGCAAACCCGAAGTTTCCTGTGACAGCCTACAGCGTACTACAGTACCTTTAACACAGCCTGCCATATACATAGAAAACAAAGATCCAATCCCTGAAGAGCAGGTAAAAAAAAAACCAGGATCATTTAAACAATAACTGGGGCTTGGTTGCTGTATCCATTCCTTTTTCAGTTGCTTGTGCAGTGACCTTCAAGACAGATAAATAGGAATCCAGTGCCATTTTGTAATTGGACTTAGAAAAAGAATCGTGTATTCTTTTTGCTGTTCCATGGGGAGGTATTCCCCATCCTGGAAAAAAGAGCACCAGAATTCACTTCTCATATATATCATAAAAAAATAAGTGACAAAGGAGAGCAGCAACACAAGTCAGAGTAGTACAGGAAAAATGTAGAAAGAAAAAAGTGATTTCCTAGAAGGTAGTATATAACAGAATCCTACTTGCATACTATTAGATGAACTGACAGAGCTGCAACATTGACAAGCTTCAGAACAAACCAGCCTGACTTTAGTTTAAGTGATCTCAACATTTTTGAATACCTGAAACAAACTGTGACAGTGAACAGTTTTGTGTTGTTTGGGGAGCTCATGAGTGATGGTTGGGCTGTCTTTAAGAGAGGCTGGCCTCCTCCATCCCAGAGCTGAGGTGCAGATGTACTCTGAGAGCATATTGAACACCAGTGCTCTGCTCTCCCAAGCGTATCCCACATGTATTCTTTCTAGATTTTTTTTCCACATCAAAGAGGTGGGACTAACTTTACTGGCTGTCTGTTATAACATAAATGAAGCTCCATTTTTTAATGCTTGTATGCCAATGTAGTTAAAATTGGAGGAGGAGTTTGCTATTCTCAACATCCACCTAATAAAGATTTACCTAAATTAAATTACCAAGATGCCCAACTGAGGAAGAATAACTTATGGTGTAAATTAAAATAAAATATAAGGAAAAAGAAGCCTGCATCAGCATTGCTTATTTCCACCTGTAGTTATGGAGAAATGGACTCCCATTTTCAAGGTGTTCATTTGATCATACTTGTGTATGAAATTAAATCTCAGGTGACTGCAGTAATGTTAACTTTCAATGAGTGGACTTGCTCCAAAATTATACAAACATGACTGAGAGCAGTGTCAGATCCAGTGGCTCTGCTAAATTGGGCTCCATCCTGTTACTGTGGTTTGCTAGTGTTGAGATCACTTGGTCATGATTGTAGGACAGGGTTTACACTGACAGTGAAGATGAACATTTTCTTTCTTTCTTTCTTTTTTCTTTAGGAATTGGAAGCATATGTTGATTATTCAGATACAGAGAATGAATACAGAAGGGAAGATTTTTACTGTTTTTCCCAGGAAGAAAGAGAGAGACAAGAACGTGAGAGACAGGAATCTAAGAGGGTGTTACAAGAATTGAAATCCGTGCTTGGATTTAAAGCTTCAGAAATAGAAAGGCAGAAATGGAAACAGCTGCTATTCAGTGACCATGGTAAGCATTGCTTTTGAAAATTAATTCCTTTCTAAGAAAGGGTATGTGTCTGTTTGCCATCAACTTCTGACTATGTTAGTATTTGGACAGTGCTTAGCTATAGAAGTGTCTTCGATAGAGCTGTGTGCATGAGCTATTCTATCTCTTTATATTACTTGCTGCAATCATTTTACTATATATTGAAAAGAACTCAGAGAAATGGGAATTTGGCTGTAAAGAGAATATTGAGCTAAAATACTGAACACACAAATTATTTAGACCGCATAAAGAGAAGTGTTAGGTTATAAACCATGCAAACTGAGCTTTCTTTCATGGCTTTCTGGTAAATAAGAAGCTTAATCAGGGCTCATAACTAAATTACTTTTCAGAATTTAAAGGAACCACTAGAAATTACCCCAGACTTACAAAAATACATGGCTTAAAGTGAAGAGCTACACTTTGCAATATTAAAGGCTCCTGAAAGAGTAAGACCGGCTTTTGTTTCCATGAGAGAGTAAGCATACAGAATGTGTTTACAGAAACAAAACATGCAAACAAACAAAATGCAAACCCCAAAAAACCTCACAGGAAGAGTTCTTCCAAACTGGCCTTTGCTTACTCTTGAGAACTGCTGGGTATCTCCATCCACTTTCACTTAAATGCAGGAATATGAATATTTCTCTTGTCTCAACAAGGCTGTCTGTCTCTGTTCCAGCACTAAGACTGGATACAACTTCATTCCTTTAACTGCTTGAACTGTTTATTATCTTTAAAATTGGCAGTAGTTTGTCTTTTTCTTTTTCTCTTATTCTTTCCATTTTCATTCCGTCCTCTTAAAGACAGGTTAGGAAAAGCCCTTGAAAAAATTTCATGTTCTGTGTTATGGAAGACAACCCTGAAGTCTGGCAACAGATTCCACCTCTGCCAGCGTCTACCAGAAAAAGACCATGGATTGCATCTCCCAATAATTGAGTGGGAGCACACAGTAATAGGCCATACCTATGAGACATCAAACCCCCAAAGTATCTGTTCTTCACAACTTTCTTCTTTATGTCAATTTAGTGACAATTGTGGTGAAAGAAATCACCCATTGGTATTGACTTCTAGCTGAGTTAAAAACCCTAAGACATCAGATTGCATCAGAGTCTGCTCAAGGGTAGGATTCCTCCCAGGTAAGATGTGACACTCTTCACATAAATCTCCTCAAGTCTTCCCTTCCTCCCTGTTGAAGAGAGAAGGAAGGAATGCTACTTCCAGTTCAAGTCTTGAAAGATCTACTGACTGTTGCAGAGAGAGTTCTTGTCAGGAGAGATTTTGCAGCTCATTTCCTTAGCTAGCTTATCAGCTGGTACCTGTCCACATCAGCTATCCTCAGGCCGTTTGTGGCCACAGCTGGAGAGAGTCCTGTAGTCTTCAGTAACTTCCCCTGAAAACCTTTGGAGCTCATGTTGGTTCCTTTCCTTTCCATGGATAGATACTCCATTGTTTTAGGATTAGAGAGTCAATGGTAGGGAGGGAGGAAAGTATGATATCCTCCAGCTGCCTAGGACTAAACATTGATTGCTTCCATTCTGTACAAGACTGGAAAACATGAGGGCAGTTCATTAAAGTAGTTAATACTGTCTCCTTTTGGCTTGGAGACTGTGTGTGTCTAATCTGAAGGACTGATATGGATAGCAGACATAACATCTTCAAAAGATTCACAAGTCAGTTAAATATGACATAATGGACCCTGGCATATTACTGCTGCGGATTTTAATTTATCCATATGCAAGAGTCATTCCTTAAAGAAACATTTTTTGTGAGCTGTGCTTTCCACATATGTGGCTTGCTTTATCTTCAGGCCTTAAACCCAGAAAAGTTCATCTGCTTGTCTCCATTGGCCCAAGCCAATAGATGGCTGTGATACCACACTATTTCCATAGCCTTCTTAAGCATTGCTTTTACAAGATGATCACATTCCAGAGCCCTGTGTTCTCTTAACTTGTGATTATTGTGAATAGAGATCCTGAAATACTCAAAAGCTTTAACCTGTTAGGCACATTAGCCAAGGGTCCCAGCAAGCCACTCTTGTTTGTTAGGTTACTTGGCTAGTTGAAGGAGAAGCTGGTGAAGGTTTCCACATGAAAGAGGGTCAGCGCCAAACAAGTTGATAAGTCTGAAGAATACAACATAAAGTCAACTGCAAATTATAGTTTGGCTTCTAGAAGAAAAACATCACCTTAGTAGACCACCAGACTAAAGCAAATTTTCCCAGGCCCAGCACCATGGTAATACTGCTTACTGTCTAGGCAGTATGTGATTTAGGGGAGCGTAGGTCCTTTGGCATCCTGTTGAGGCAGTAAAATGGAAGTGCTTTTGGAGGTATGGAAGTATGTGAAGCTGTTAGTGGATTCATTTTCATTTGTCAAACATTGTAAAAAATTTTCTTGTGGTGCAGAATCACTTCAAGGCTTTCCCCTAACCTCTCTCTCCAAAGAAGTTCATTCTGTCAGTGGCTGTGTTGCACCCAGCTTTCTCCCTTCTCCCACCTTGTCCATATAACAGTTCTTGCAGAGCTGTTTCTCAGATTTAGAAAACCACACTCTGAGAACTGATTATTGCAGGTTAACTAATCATTCAGCAAGGTGGCCAGATGCCAATCTGAGCTATCTACTTTTCAGGAAATTTTGGCTTTGGAAGTATTCTTTGGAGGAAGCAGGCAATAGGTTTGCTTCCAAATGATAAGTAAATATTGCTATGCATATTCCTGCCTCTTCGCAAATGGGCAGAAATAAGCAGCAGCATGTTTTCTACAAGAAGGGGAAAGAACTACCCCATTAACAACAGAGATGAGTCTGGTGCTGTGCTCCTTCTGTATAGAAGGTTTTAAAACAGACAATAATATATGAATTGGAAGCCACAGCCTTTCGGTGTGCTAAATGACACAATTATCAGTGTGACAACCATAATGATGTGCCTGCCTTCAGCTGGCTAAAGTAAAAATTGCTGAAATAAGATGCGATGGAAAAACCCTAATACGTAAATTTGTGTTTCCAGTGAAAAGTTTGTGTATTTCCCAGAGTTATTTTCATCTCTGCTTACAGGGGTAAAGTCAGAATGGAATTAGAAAGGGAAATGCTACTTGGGAATCTGCTGTTGGCGCTCTCATTTGTGTTCGTGCTGCTATTCTAATGGAACTGCTGCAGTTTAGGGAATCTGTTACTTGGAAATGGACATTATATCGTTTCCTTAAAAAGAAAGACGTCTGTTCTTCGAGAAGTGATTGTACCAAGTTGTACTAACACTTAACACTGGGAGGAGAGACTTCCTGGCAAGCATCCCGTTGCTGGCAATGGGGCTCGCTTCTGCTACTAACTTCAAGAGAGGCTAAATTAAACCACACTTTATTTGTGAGGACACCTTACCTGACTGTATGAATAAATGTTGTATTTACATGTTGTGGTGTATGAGATCAGATATTGCCTATACAGGCTTTGTCATGTACCACCTGTCTTTATTGGACTAGGTAAATTGTTGTTTAAAACAAAGACAATTCAAATCTGTATACAGTGCAGTTGGTTTTCACTTCAACACTGAATGCATCATCTGTGTTTGATGACATTTTTAAGCATCATCAATTTCATGCTGTCTCTTTACATCACTGATTCTAAGAGTAGTTACAACAAGTAGCAATCACATCTCACTTCAGCTTTGTGATTAGAAAACACTCTTTTGTTTTACTTTTTTTCATTGTATTCTTTTTTCTGTTGTTTTGGGGATTTTGTTAGGCCATTTTGTGTGGCTGCTCAATCCCAAACTGTTTGCCTTCACTCCCCACAATTTTGACCCTTACAACCTTGTACCTTTTGCAGACACAAATAAATTATTTATATATGGCAGCTTGCTTTTAGTTATCATTTAATTTTTTTCCCCCTTTTTAAGCTGCAGTGAAACCCTTGTCTCCTGTAGAGCCGCTGAAGCTACTAAATAATTTGGAATCACATATGAATTCAGATACAGAAAAGCAGGACTGCAGCCAAAGT
This sequence comes from Agapornis roseicollis, assembly GCA_002631895.1. Lineage (NCBI taxonomy): Eukaryota > Metazoa > Chordata > Aves > Psittaciformes > Psittacidae > Agapornis > Agapornis roseicollis. The sequence goes on from NDXB01009501.1 coordinate 134,207, forward strand.
TGTGATAAATCTGAAGAAAAAGACTCTAATCCGAAAGAGAATGCTGCTGATAAAAGCAGGACAGAATATTTGTATGAAGATCCTGAGATGGAGAGAAAAAAAGACAGTGCTGCTGATGAAGGTATTTCTACAGGGGCTGAAGAAAGAATGTGTTATCAGCACGAAGGGGAAGTTGAAGAACTTAAGCAGAGCAATATGGATGGAGTAGAGGTTTCACAGTCTCCCTCTGAGGATACATTACATTCAAAAATCAAGCATAGGCTGGCCCAGCTCCACATATCAACAGATTTAAACTTCACATCTGGTCTGGCTGCACAAGTTGCTGCCAGGTCTTTCACTTTTACTACAATGCAAGAAGAGACTTTTGGAGATGAGGAGGAGGAGGAAGAGAAGACACAGGAGTGTGAAGACCTGGTAGAGGACTGTAAGAATGGAGATAGAGGCTCTGAAAGTGAAGGCAAAGTGTAAGTCTGAGCTGAACTTTGTTAAACAACATCACTCAATTTGATGGAAAAAACTAAGGTGGGAGTTTGAAGATGAAAATGCTGGATGGAAAAAAAGGAGACTTAAATATAATACATCTTGTTCCCTAAGTCTGATACACTACTTAGGACACTTCTAAGTATATTGAAAATTTGCAGGTAAGAGAAGTTTAGGCTGCATCTGAAAAGTAGTTGGCTGTTCCCTTTTTTAAGATCCTAGTGGAGGTTTTGGAATTTACTTTTGTGTTTTCTGTTTTATTTATTTATATTATAATGTATTGTGGGGTTTTGTTTCTGAAAAGAAAGAAAAACAATGTCTTGAATTACATCAGACTCCAGTTTTTTTTGCTCTCTGGTTCTGTTGTTGTGGTATCAATGTTTGCTCCAACAGAAGAGCCAGGACATTTCTATTGGAAGAACCTGAACTGTTCCCTGTGATCTCCCACCACCACTTTCATTTCACTTCTTGTGTCTGCAGTGTGTTGGCTAAGCCACCATAGGCATTTGTGATTCTGTGGCTAGTGATGTGGCTCCCAACGAAAATGTAGAATTTTAAATAAAAACTTGAAAGAGCTGGTATTTGATGTGTCCTGGGGTATGGGGCTGAAATAGTGTAGTCATGCTTCATATTAAGGTTTGCTTAGAATTTTATGAAGGGTTAATAAATAATTTCTACAAGTTGTAATTCATGTTAGAGAAGTGTGTAGTATGTGTTAGGAAGGGCTATAAGCACACCAGTAGAATGTACTATAGACAGCTAGAAGCTAACTGTTGGATTGATAATACATGACAAGTAAATACCTATTTGTTAAAACAGCTACTAATTATTTGTTAACCTTTTGTAAACTGAACCTTAATATAATTGTTTCATTTGATGTAATGATTCATTGTACATTTTTGTTTATGTCCTGAGGTAATTTTCTTACAGCAAAATTATCTGAGTGCTTAACAACACACAATGTTTTGTTTAAATAGCATACTTGGTTTTCCCTATTGTTCTGTCATTTTCCTTTAGATCACAACTGTGACCAGTGTGATCAAGAATCCATGAGAGAACAAGAATTGTGGATTTTCTAAGGTGTATCTTTTAACTTAGTTAACACTGAATATGGACGTTTGGTGTTACGTGGGTTGGTTTCTTGCCTGTGGTGGTGTTATGAGGAGCAGTAAACTGGTGCTTACCCCATAGAGGAGCTGGCTAATGGTTTCACTTCCTTCTCTTCCTTTTGTCCCCAACACAAGATGAAGGAAAGGTCTCACATCTCAAATGACGAGAGAGCCGCCTGTTTGTATGGAATGCTCTGCTTGGACCTCGATATGTTCCCAGTCACGAAGCACCTCATCAGTTCCTTATGAAATCTATTGTCTCTTGATGATTCTATAGAAAAAAGAGGTGTTTAGATCCAAGTGGTTTGGGGCAATATCTTTTCTAGGGTGGGAAGTGGGGAAGCTAATGAAGGTCATCAGGTTAAGGTGGGAATCTTGACTGTATGTCAGAAAAAAAGTGCTTTCTTTCAATCTCCCTCTGTTTTAGTAGTGATTTTGTATGAACGCTGTTAAATATGTGGATTTTTTCACAGACTAAAGTGGTAAATATCAAATGATAGAGAAGGGAGTATGTGACTTACACTGTTCTTTAACAATATAATGCCTGCCTTCTCCCTCACACACAGATTCGGGGAAGAAAATGTTTTGCCATTCTTCATTAACCAGTAACACTGTGTTTGTGCCCTTAGTTTTGTGTGACTGCAAGCTGAATGGATGATGTCTTGGGGAACTTGTAAAAGAAACAAAAAGGGTGTTTCTCATAGTGTATTCAGACGCTAAGCCTCCTCTTAGTAGTATATTCTTCTGTAACCTGAAAAGGTTAGACTAAGATGATGAAACTCTCTTTTATTTTCTCTGCGGTAAGCAGGTTTTTTTTTCTCAAGTCTAGAACAACTGCTTTGGATAAATTGTGTTTGAAGCATTGTCCATGCTTCTGAAAAAAAGAAGTCTTCCTCATCCTGGACTTGAGATTCTTGAGTTCACAAAGTGCCCAGGTATTTTTTGTTCCTAGTTAATCGTTCTGACTGCCTAAATATATGTTCCATTAATATTTTTGTATGAACTCATCTACCAGTATCTCATGATCTGATGTTGTATATCCCAGAAATGATACTCCTGGACTTTTTCCATGGGATTCAAATCTTATTTTACAATGTGATACCAACCTGGAAAAATGATGAGATTTAGGACACAGATTATCTGTCCCCACTGTTCTGGATTAAGTCAGTACCAGCCTGAGTGCTTTGCATTGCTGCTAAAATAGGTTCCAGATCTCACATTTATAAAGGTTGCCACCTCTTTACTCCTTTGCTGCAGTCCTTAGCAAAAGTTTGGTGGCTCACTTGCGACCTAGTTTTATGGTACACAGGTCTTGATAATGCAACTGGCCTAAGAAACCCCATCCATTGTTCGCTGTTCATTTCCACTCATCAGCTGGGTCAGCACAGGGTTTTGTGGCCATGTTGTTGACCAGCTCATATGGGCAGTTGGGGTCAAAACCCCACCCTTTATAGGGACTGCTGTTCATTGTTAGTATTGTGGTGATGCAGTTCACAATGTTTATCTCCCAGAAGTTATATCAGCCCAGAATTGGTGTTGCTAGTGTTAGGCTTAGGATCGTTCATTATTGGCAAAGATGGTGTAGTGGGAAATTACAGCCTTGACATTAGAAACGGACATGAGCGAAGGATGACTTTTTAGAGCAAGTTCTGATCCTAGTTTGAACAAATAAATTTTCTACAAGTGACTTAGCTGATTTCTTATGGTTTTACTTAATGCAGTCTTAGAAGCTGCACATACGAACACCTGGGCTCACTTGCTTTCTCTGCCTCTCATCACATCTATATATAACAGCCATCAGGTCATTTGTTTTGATTTATTTAATGTTCTCCCTTCAGAAAAACATGGCTGACAGTGTACAGCACACAAAGCATGGCCTCCCTTGATTTGACAGCCAGATGCCATCTTCATATAAATAGTCTTTTATAATCAGATTTCCTCATAATTATGTCATTTGAAAGGACTGTGTGTATGCACTGTAGATTCTTTAAAGAACCTGACACATTTCTTGGCAATCATAATTTATTGTTGCTCTTAAAATAATATATATGAACACACTGAAGCGTGCATTTAGCACTAAAGAGTTGTGTTAATATATTGAGCATGTCAAGGTTGGAGTGCTGTCTCCTGTATTCTTTGGCTTGTTACCTTAAAAAGGGATTTTTGTAAAAGCAGAACATTTACTTCTTAGAGCTTTTAACTTCTTGAAACGTTAAGCAGGAAATCCATACTAAATAATGGTTATGCCAAAGGCAATCAGCAGCCAAAAGTCTTTGCAAAGAGCAGAGCTAACAATAAATGCATTTTCCCTATTCCATTCCAGTTAGCAGCTCTGAGAAGTTGTAAAGAAGCAAGTAATTACAGAGGGTCAAATAATTTCTTCTCCTCCTGTGCTACCTGGAATGCACTGCAATGATGGTGTTTGCTTCGTGGGTTGGATTGCAGTCTAGCACTACATCTTTTAGTCACAACTTCACAGCTAAAGATCTAGTAAAGGCTTAAATGGGAGCAGAGATCTGTGAGAAGACTACTTGTCCCTTTTTTAACTGTATGTCTTTGTGACAGAAATGAAACAGTGGTGCAAATTTTGACAATTACAGGTAATGGAGCATCTTTCAAACTGAATCTAATGTGCCTGTGTCAGCTAAAAGCAAGATTCACGAATGTGAAGGCTTCTGCTTTTGGTTGCAATAAAGACACAGTTTTACTACTGACAGGCGAGTACGCATAGTTTTTTTCTTTCTTTTTTTAAGCAGGGGGTCGTGTATACTAAACTGCCCTCCTTCTTTCAGGTGTTTAGTAAAGGGCTGCTCTTGTTCTGCAACTGGCTTGTTCCAGGGCTAATTGTTCTTCAGAATTAACAGGGTTTTGTACTGTCTCATCTGAAAAAGTGGGCAGTGTGAGAAAGGCACTTGGTCAGTGTAAAGGGTCAGGCTACTCTGGGATCTTGTTTGTGGCAGGGACTAATAGTGGATGCTGAGGGAAGAGTATGAGAAAAGGGAGATCCTGTAGTGCTGTTTCCCCAGGCTACTCCCTAACAATTTGTGTCTTTGGGACTTGGTGAGCCAGTGGTGGTGGCTGTCAGCTGAACAGGTCCTGGTGGAATTCTCTGCCATAAATTTGTCCAGTCTCATGTTTGGTCGATTATCACTAGTCCCGATATCAGTATGTGCTCATCTTTATTACAGCCTTGTACAAAGTCAGGGATTTGTCAATAATGGTTTTTAACTTTCCATTTTAAACTGAGCAAGCCCACTGCTCGCAGTCCTTCCAGAGTTTTCCACCTTTTGGTTGTTTTCCTTTCCTTAAAAATCTGTCCAGTTTTTGAAGTATAATGACCAAAGTGTGATGCAGTACGTCAGACATAACCTCAGCAGTGCTGAGTATGGAGTAATAATCACCTCCCATAAAACACTGAACCATTCAAATATAGTTGAGTCCATACAGGGAAAAAAATCTTTTCAGATCTTTTACCCCTAGCTAGCAGGATGACAAATGAAAATATTTGGTCTTGTGGAGGAGAAATATTTATTCACTGTCAGCAGGATTTGGCTGGACAATGTTTTTCTTTGCTAACAAAACACAAAGTTGTTAAATCAAAATGATCTTCCAACAGCTGCCACCTGGTCTAACACAAACTAAAGATGCCAAACAGCGCTTGTTTAAATTTCAGCTTGACTTTTCAGAGCTGTTCTGGTCTCTGATGAATAAGCATGCATGACAAAATATATTATCACACAAGAAACATGGTGGTGAATGTATGGGTGTCCAGTCAAACTGAAGGCTTCTGTGGCTAACTTTTAAGATGCTTGGAGGTGTGCTTTATTCATATTCCCTTGACAGTTAATTCCTTCACATATGTGGGGTTTTTTACCACCCTGAATTTTAAATGCCAAAAAATACATTTTGATTTGTTTGACTTGGAAATTTGTGCACTAATCACATAATTGGTGATGGTACTGTAACTGTGATAATAAGACTAAGGCCATAGGTAGGGGTGAACTCTACCTACCATGAACTGTGCTTTGTAGACACATAGAACAGTATAGTTTGAGCTTTAGATCGGCATGTAACTCTTACTGATATTCTGCCTCACCTTTCATATTGCCATCTCTCATGTTATTGGCAGATTTGTCAGAATAAAGCTTGACTCAACAACTTGAATGTTCTGAATTGAATATAGGTTCTGAATATAGGATATAGGATTTGGAAGACGTGATTATAGTTTAATAGATGAGGAAAAGGAGTTTGTTTCTGTGCTTCAAAGTGGCTTATTTTGAAAGGGTTGAATAGGACCAAAACTTGAATTCTTTCACATGCTCAGCATACTTTGACCTTTATACCTTCTCAGCTTTTAATGTTAAAGGTCTCATGAACCATCTGCTTTAGGGATGGAGTTCTGTAGAAGCTTAAACCAGTTCAGGTCCAGTCTGCCATGGCCCTGAGATTTCAGTCCCTCCTTTAGGCTGGCTTTTGGAACCACTCAGTGATTTAGGATAGTATCTGGCTGAAAATGTACCACTGCTTTAACTTTAAGCTGGCTCCCTCAACTGGTACCTCATTTGGTTGAGGGAGTACTATTAACGTGTCAGGGGAGCAGGAGGGGATACATGCCTGGCTGATAAGGAGGAATGCCATAGTGCAAATAATTTAAATTTCAATTTGAATTAATGTTTACATTAATTAATGTTACATCATTACTGTCTGTACTGAAGTGGGATAAACTCAACTCCATATTGTTGCTTCCTTCGTATTTTCTGTTGCTTGAGGATGACACCACTCATTATTGTCCTCACTCATTTTGAAGCCACTTTTTTGTTCTTCAAGCCTAAGCAGCCCAAGACCTGCTGTGTCTTATTCCACAGAGTCTCTACCAATGGTTTATTATACTGCCGGTAAAACTGGAATTATCGTGCATGGTTTTTTCTGCTGTTTTCATCCTTCTGGTCCCTCCAACACTCACAAGAGATTCTGATTTTAAAATAATACACAAAGTCTTTGTGTGTGTGTGTGTAACACAGCTGGATTTTTCTGGATCTTCAGCATTGCAATGATCTTAAGGTCTTTTCCAACCCTAACTATTCTATGATTCTATGACTTGATCTAGAAACTTGACTTGAGAACTGAAACAGAAGGCAGGCACCACAAAATGAAAATAATAGTATATAGCAGATCAAATTTAAGCCACGTTTTTGGTGTATGTTGGCTTTTATAAGTCATTCTGACTTACTGAAAACACCAGTTGTGTTTTTGGAAGAATGCAGTTCTGGTACAAGGTCCCAAAATAAATGTCATTAGTTGGCTTGAATTGTGCTCTAATCTTAATATTTAAAGATTGCTTCCTGACCTTCTCCAGCTGCATGGAAGTGAACTAAAAATCCTCTCAAATTTCCAAACAATGACCAGTGCTGTCGTTACTCTCTGCTATTAAAAAAAAGTCCATTCCTAAATAACAAAAAAGAAAAACTCAGTGCTTAGGATCTTCTGGAGGCATTACTAACAGAATTGTGTGTTTGGTCTCAATAGAAGCACCATAAATGAGTTTTATTATAACACTACTAATAGAAAAACACTATAAATGTATTATGGGATAAAAGCCAGAAATCTATGAATTTGTTCTCCAGGTCTTTCATCCAAAGCCACAGCTGGTCAGGCTTAAACAAGTTCATGCTGTCTGTTCCTGCACTGCTCGCTATGACATGCTCGGTTTGTACTCATTTTTAGTGTTCTGTCATGAGTGCTCACAGACAGTCTATATGCACCTGTTCTCAAGATCTGCAAAGCTTATGGAGATCATGGAACAATGCTGAGTGAAACCAATACAGAAGCGGTATGGCTCACAAGCATTTTGGGTCTCTGTCTTGCTATATTGCAGCATCCATGACATATGCCATCCCACTTTCTCAGCCTTCCTGTTCATAGGCCACACAAACCAGCTGTGGAGGGGTTTGGTTTATTTTTTTATCACCTGGGTACTAGCCTTTAATACACCAGATAATGTATCTCTAGTAGAGGCTTAAACATTAGTGGCCACAATGCAAAAGACAGAGCCTGGAGAAGCCCTTCTGATTTGAGCACTGTGGGGAGGGCTGTATTGAGGTGATTGACGATGGGGGTGCTAAGCCGGGCTTGATGACTAATGGGGGTGTCTTTCAAAGCTCCATTTTTTGCTTGGTCAGTTCTTTCCTCTGGTGGTCTCCCTCTTCCCTCTTAACAGTGTTCAGTTCTCTGCATTCTGCTGCCAGATCTTTAGGAACTTGGCCACTTTTTCCCTTCATTTCTGAACGAGTTGTCAAAACTTTATGAAATGGCAGAGATTAAAGAGTCCACACCAAGGCACTGCTGCATGTTCCCAGTCACAAGCTCACATACAGAAGGATTCTTAGGGCTGGTAGCATGCCTGTCCTGATTTTAATTCCAGGGAGCTTTGACCTACATTTCAACCTGGCCCTCCTATTCCCTCCTGGACTTCAGAACATTCACTTCCAGAATGATCATAATATGGTAGTGTCTCCTCAAGGAGGCTGATCCTTGAACACATGTTCTGTTCCTCATTACAGGAGCTTTACTTGTTCTTTCCCACAGGAAGGTGGCACAGTTATGGCTGAGTCTGCGTTCCCTAAACAAGCTTACTTCTTCCTGCAGAAAGGGGTGAAAACACACTATCTGGCTGCTATGCCAATATGCGTTGGCTCCACAGCTGCCTAGCTTTGAGCTCAGGGAGCTCTGGGATCCAGCAGTAGTGCTTGAACCTTTCCACTGTCAGAAAGTGTGTCAGAACACGGTTACTACTAAGTATCCCCTGTTATGAATTTTTATTGAGTGGCATTAATGCATTGTTTCTTAACTCAATTTGAGGGGTTTGTGTGTTTTCTTTATATACGTACACACAGTTCATACTGTACATGTGCATTGCCAGGTATCACATTGAAAGACTTGTCTAGCAAAGAGGTGGTGTTTTTTCATATCAGACTTTCCAGTTACTTAGTAGGTAAACAAAATCCTAATTCTTGTTATCTAATGGCAAAATAACTGGATTCTGTTCTACCAAGGAGGCTGGGTGGAAATATTTAAAATGCACACTGTTTTTACACCCTTTTCACATAAATTTCACATAGAAAAGCTATTTAACCTTCTTTTCTCTTACCAAGGCTTTGCACCTGAGCTGCTGTGAGTGCCCGTGTGTCAATCTGCCCTGTCTTAAACACGTAAACAATCACAGAATACAGGGTTAGAAAGGACCTCAAGGATCATCTGGTCCAACCCTTCTAGGCAAGCATGACCTAGACTAGATGTCTCAGCACCCTGTCCAGCTGGATCTTAGAAGTGTCCAACACTGGGGAGTCCAACACTTCCCTAGGGAAATTATTCCAATGGCTGACTGTTCTCATTGTCAGGAATAACTTGTGCCCATTACCCCTTGTCTTTTCCATGTGACTGCTTGTATAAAGGGAGTCTCCTGCTTCTTTGTAGCCACCCTTTAAATACACGTTCCTCAACATTTCCTGCCTGTTAAGTCTTAGCATTTCCCAAAACAGGGGCTAAAGGCAGCACTGATTGCCAAGGAAACCACAGGGATGGGAAAGAAAAGAATCTTGATAAGCTGCTGTTTAATTGGTTAATAAATGAGAGCTAAAATGTTAGAGGAAGTGTTCAAAAGAACAAACTGCAGCAAGAGACTTCTGGCAGGGCTACAGAGGGAAATCACATGTGACACACTGAAGTTTGCAGACCCTGGGAAGGATCCACAATTTCTCTTCAGTGTGTGGTGGAGACAGGAAACCTTCACCAGACTGGTAGTCTTCAGCAGCTCTTTAAGAAAGCCTCTATTTTATCTACATTTTGTTTCCACAGAAAGACTCAGTCCTGTGCTGGGGTGCAAGCTGTACGTAAGCTGATCTCTGTATCTCTTCCCTTCAGCTGCACTGAACACCCATGTAGTTTAGCTCCACTGGGAGCCTCCGCTGCACCTATCTTGCCAACTGCTGATGCTGCTTTAAACACAGCTGTTGAGATCCACCTCAGCAGGTTTAGATCAGCAGGTCTTTAAAGTAGGCATGAAGCCTGGTGGCTGGCTGTGCTAAGGCTCCAAGGACTCAGGTTCTGGGTTGCATGCAGGCAGTGGCAGAAAGACATTCCTGAGTTCTGCCCTTTCTCTGTGATAGGGTTTCTTGCCTGGGATATTTTCCTAAACCCTTTGGTTTCTCTTTTCCCTTCTTTCCCACTTTGCTTCTTTCCCTTTTTCCCAAGGTTATCAATCAGGACCTGAGGACTTTTTTTACATATTTGGTGATGTGCATAACCAGGATTATTTGTAAGCCATTTATTTAAGTGTTTGGCTGGTTTTCCCCCATTCTAGAAGTAGTTTTCTCCATTGTCATGTTAATCACTTTCAATGTCCTTTGGACTACTATTATTTCTTCAGCATCTGTAGCAAAATTCTGCCTCACTACTGCATGTATCATTTTTTCTCCTTATCCTGTATCCCTGACAGCCACCTAAGTGGCATGGATGTGGCTTATCCATCCTTCAATTAGTAGTGATTGAATGGAATGAAGAATGCTTTTACATGGATACATACATGCTGTATCAGCACTTTGATCTTTTATAGAGAAGTTTATTTTAATTCCTCTTTCATCCCTTAGATGAAATTAATTTTAAGCAATCCTGGCAGTAGTTAGTTTCTGCAGCATATTTTGCTGGCTCCTTAGTACAAGCACTTTAGTAATGAACCCTGGTTACTTTGTCTAAATAAGCAATGACTGAAGAAAGAACATCTTTCTGTGTGTCAGATGCTTCCAGCTGCACCTTCCCATCATCTTTCAGAGACCCGTATGCTGTGCAACCATGTGGCAACTATTAGTGAAGTCCCATTTAGCATCACATAAATGGCTAGGAACTGGGGGCTTTAGGAAGAGGAGACTGGTAGTTAGGAACTGGGCTTAGGTGCTCTGCAGATGTCTTCTGCTTGTCTACCTGTGTGTCTCCTAAGAAACAGCCTTTGTATGCTTTGGAAGTGCCAAAATAGTGACAACAGTACAGACTGGCTCCTTTTATCTGAAGCTTTGTGTCTCCCTCATAATACTCCCTCATAACATTTAGATGTTATTATTAGAACAAAGGCTGTGTTCTGCTGATGTTAGGAGCTGTGGCTGATGCACACCTCTTCCTGTAAACTTTCCCTGTATTGGTTTTAAGGTTAACTGTTAGTTGATCATTCTTCTCACTTAGGTATGGCTCACTCTCATCTATTCATATCCCCTGGAAGGAAAGCTTAGAGATGACTGAGAAAGAAGGGAAATAACAATCTTGAAAGGCAAGGGGAAGCTTTGTGAGGCAGGAGTATTCTTATATATTTAATCTTGCTGCCTAATCGGTGCATAATTGGTTGTGCAGTACAAAAGGTCTTGCTTATTCTTTGCTCTTTCTAGGTTGGTTTGTTTGGTTACATGTGGAATACTGAACAGTTCCAGTTGCTGCTGTTAGGAGAAGCCTGTCTGCCAAGAGGGGTCTCTAATGTTTTCCTGTCCTTGGAGATGTTTTGAATGCTAAATTGCCTGTGTGTATTCTTCATAATGTACCATATGAAAATACTCTTCAGGAATTCATACTACCACTTCAGACAGTCAATATTTTCTATGTAAGAACTGTACATTTCCTATACTGCCAAGAATGTATATATATATCTATGAAGACTTAAGATTGTATCTTTTTGAGCAAGCCTGTTTCTTCAGCCACCTGAAACTTTCTTCCTGTTTCTCAAGTTCTCTGCTAACTTATTAGACATTTGTGTTATATTGTGTATTTTTTGTATCAGCTGTATTGCTGTATTTCTCCTTTCTCTCATTAAAACCTGTTCTTCTCATCCTTTTACTGTGCTGCTTCATATTGGAAATACACCATTATCAGGTAACCTGGTCTAGTGTAGTGGGTCTGGCTGAGATGGAGCCAGACCAGTCCAAAAAGCCATTCAGACTTCCATTATATTGTTCCACTAACTCCAGTATGTAATCAGTTTTATTATATTAAGCTTCCCTAGGGTTATTTTGAAGCATAGTCTATGCTTCTTTAAGATAGTAAAGAAGAAACCAGAAAGAGATACCCATGGCATAAATAAATGGACAAGACACAAGAAATGTACTGAGAGATGAAGTCCATAAGTCTCATGGATGGTTACTTCTGCTGACATATGCTAAGAAACTGGTGGTCTTCCTGAGTGAAGCAAGTTTTGAGGAGAGATTTGGAAGAGGCATCTAAAGGCACTTATTTCCTAGAAATGTGGCCTTCAAGTTCAGTCAGCTCTCTGTACTGTCCCCATGCTTAACTCAGCTTTCAGTTAGATGAAGAGTCCTGTCACTACAGTCCCTAATGAAGAGTCCCTCCCCAGCATCCCTATTGGCCCCCTTCAGATACTGGAAGGCTGATATGAGGTTTCCACGCAGCCTTCTCTTCTCCAGGCTGAACAGCCCCAACTCTCTCAGCCTGTCTTTGTATGGGAGGTGCTCCAGCCTCCTGATCATCCTCATGGCCTCCTCTGGACTTGTTCCAACAGCTCCATGTCCTTTTTATGTTGAGGACACCAGAACTGCACACAATGCTCCAGGTGAGGTCTCACGAGAGCAGAGTAGAGGGGCAGGATCACCTCCTTCGACCTGCTGGTCACGCTCTTTTTGATGCAGCCCAGGGTACCGTTGGCTTTCTGGGCTGCAAGCACACACTGAAGCCGGCTCCTGTTCATTTTCTCATCAACCATCACCCCCAAGTCCTTCTCTGCAGGGCTGCTCTGAATCTCTTCTCTGCTCAACCTGTAGCTGTGCCTGGGATTGCTCTGACCCTGGTGTAGGACCTTGCACAATACTCCAGGTGAGATCTTCCTTGACCTAAAGCTGTATTCTCAATAGTTTCTGCTCCACAACATGATATGTAGGAGGAAAGAGTTCAAAAGTCCACTACAATGGACCCAAGATACTAAAACAAAGCAAGCTAACAGAACATGCACATGCACTTATGTGTTGAGTATTTGGCAGGTTTTGAGGTTGGAAGATCATTTGGCAAGAGGGAAAACACCAGGAGCATCTGCTCTTGGAGATCCTATTTCATCTGCAATTAGACACTTACTTAAAGATTAAATTAATCACATCTTTAGCATCACCTGTATAATTATAGTAGTGTTTATGGAAATAGTTTTGTCACTTAGCCTTGGTTTTCTCTTAGACTCTTCATCACCCTTTCTTCGTTCAGACTGGATTTGTGCCTCCACTTGCACCCACTCCTCTGCTTACAGTCTGTGCATGAAAAGAACCCTGTGGAATATCCCAGTGGTAGTATTTAAGGAAGAATGTACTACACCTGTAGTATGTGCTGTTTTCTGCTGTTGTTCAATATAAATGAAATACACTGTTTTGTTAAGCTAAAAAGAAATAAAAGAAAGGAACAGAATTCCAGTAAACTGTCAAAGCTAGCCAAAAGCAGCTCAGCAAAAGACTGCACGCTTCATTGCGTGTGGGCTATAATCTGTGTTGCTCTTTGCTGTCACTGCTGTCAACTGCTTCTCAGCTATTAACAGTAGTTTAATAGATGATGATCATCATCACACCCTGCAAGATATATTGGTTAAATTGGTAGTGACTTTTGCAACCATATCAGGCACCAGTAAGTTAAAAATAGTGATATGGTTCCCAAAAGCTATGTGATAAGCAAATTGCCAAAGTTGCAGTTATTTCCCCTTTCTGCTTGTCTTTGTTTCTGCTTGGGAAGCTTCCACAAGAGGGCTAACTAGTGCATCACATGTTTTAGCTCCTGGGCATGCTCCCTCGGTGAGCTGTATGCTTAGTATCCAGCTGTGAAGTATTTGACCATCTGCTGCTATTTCTCCAGGTTATGCTTCTAAAGTTTCCCTGCAACTATTAATTAAATGAAGAAAGCTAGTTGCCAGAAGACACCTGACTAAAGTAATTGGTCCTTCAATTGCAATTAATTTTTATGGATACTGCCAAAAAGCAAATATAACAGCCCATAAAACAAATAAGACTCAGTCAGACATGCACAAAAGAAATGGGGGACCTTCACCTCTGTTTTCTTATTTCCTCCTTGCCAGTGACTGCCAGTAAAGATTCTATAGCTCAGCAGTTTGGGTTAGACAGTCCTAACTGCTGAGTGGGACAGGAAGGAATATACAAGATGGAGAACTTGTAAACGTACCAAAAAGGTGCAAATGCTTTGATATTGATAGTGCTGTACTGGCTGCTCTGAGTCACGGTGCTTTATATTTAAGAAAATGAACAAAGAAGCCAAAGGTCTCAGAATGAAGTGATTAAAAACCATGATGATGGAAAGTATAATACCTGAACTTGAAATCACTTAGAAGACAGAACCTATGTGGTAATCACTCCTTGTTTTAGCTATTTGATTTTGAAGGTCTTTAGCTGACTTGCTGTACCCATTGAAAATATAGTTGGCAAAGAGCAGCTTTCCTTGAATATGCATCTGCCAAAGAAGAGAACAAAAAATTGCAGAATTGGCAAAAGCAACCTCTTATTCTAAATGAAGAGGATAGGTTGAAAAACAAAGAAAGAAGGTTGTTAGGTAGCCTGACTTACAACTTTGTTGTGGATTACAGCTTTCACTGTTCAGGACTTTGTTGTGTGAGATACTTTATTTCATGGAACAAATTAAAAAATAACACTCCTATTTGTCTATCCCTCCCAAGATTTCAGAACACAGCATACTGGAGTGTATAAAATAGCACTTTGATGCTGCTTCATGGACTACCATAACCCACCACCCTTCATCCCGGTGACGTTTCAGTTTAGATATGGCATAACGCGACATACTTAAAGATGAACACAAATACATTGGGTATAGGAATGAACAGCTGTGGGTTGGTTTTTTTTTCCTTTGCATATATTAACTAACTATTTTTTATTCCTTTTCTTTTGTTTTACCAAGAAGGTAAAAGAAGGAAAACAGAAGTAAGATTTCCTATTCCTAAAATAAGTAGCAATGAGCCTTCCTGTTTAAAAGCTTTATCTCATTAGAAACGGTTTTCTAGACAAGAAAGGTGACCAAGGTCATTTGGCAAGTGATTATAAACGTGCCGGAATCTACTAGGCCTGAGGTCTGAAGTCATAACGATTAAAAATGTGGTCAAAATCTGATACTTCAGCAACATTGCCTCCCTGGAAATCAGGAGACTAAAGCTGATTCAGAGCTGTTCAGAAAGATCCCAAATCATTTTCCAATTCTTATTTGCACAATTTCAAACTTGCCTTTGTTTCTGAAGTATGTTTCATGGTGTCTCAATGATTTGCATGTGTCCCAAGGCTGGCACTGGCAGATATTATCATGACATCCTCAACAAAACATGTGAGTAAAAGCTAGCACTTAGAATTCTGAAACAAGTCAAATTAATGATGGATTTTGTAGTAAGACCTCAACAAATGCAAGGAGGCAGCCTTATGGGCTTTTACAGAATTTGTACTGGGTTTGGATCTGTTTGTTGGGTTGAGTCTTTTGGCTTTAATGTCCTCAGACTCAAAATTACCAGAGCAAGTTCAAGAAGGGATAAACACTTCTCCAAAACATTGCAAAGACGGTTCCAAACAGATACAACATGTGGGTGATCTCAGAATTAGGGACTGAAGAAAAGCCTGTTGAAATATTAGATATAAGAACGAAGGTGAGAACGTGAGCCTTTTCTCAGTCAATAAAGAAACAGTGATATAGTTGGGCCAGATTCTCACTGACATGAAGGCTGGTATCATTGTTCTAGTAGTGTAAAGGAACCTTTGTTTAAGGGAAAATTTGCTTCACTGAATTTAGAACTGTAAGAATCTTTTAAGCCAAAGCTGCTTGTGTCGTGGGGTGTTCCCAGTGCTATACAATTGGAAACATCTGGCTTATTTCATGGAAGCTCTCAGCATGCAGGACTCCAAGTGAAGACATTTAGAATACCTCAGGATAATGCTTATTCAAGTAACAATGGATATATTCACTAGAAGAAAATCCAGAGGACTACTGAATTGTCTTCATCTTATGCTCACATGTATTCAACTGTAATATAATCAGTAAAGAACATGACATAGAACACTGCTTTTATTTGTGGGGAACTGAGAGGGAAAAAAAGAACATTTTACATCATGCATTTTTCAGTTTTATAGGCAAAAGTTATTATGATGGCACAGTTTTACTCAGCTCCAAAATATTTTTCTTTCAGTCAAGCAGCTTGCCTCATTACTATGAAGAGCTCTATTTACCTGAGTGTGAGAGGAGCACTCACAGCTCTGCAGGTTTGCAAGTGATGAACAGTTCAATACATGTTACAGTATGACACAGATATTTCCACTCCCTTGCTTAAATCCAGCATTGTGAACAGCGTCAGCATCATAACAAAGGGAATTCTGTAAGTTCTCCTTTAGGTACAGTTTTGAGTCTATGTCAGCATGTGGAAATGCATTTAGCCTCAGCTACTGATTCTCTGGCTACATGTACCCTTAAAAGTCTGTGTGGTTTTCTCTTGAGGAAAACTGTTATTCATTTGTTCTGACTTTCCTGACTCTTGATTTTCCTATTCTCATTTCAGTTTCTTCCTCATACTTGTATATATGTTTCCTTTCCTGCTTCTTACTTTTTCATGATCAGTGCCTCACCTGACTTCCTATAGCTAGTCTTACTTCCCTATCGTATTTCTCATTCCACAGATCCTCCCAATCTGACATCCAGTTTGTCATACTTCTGTATGTCTCTATTATCATTCTCCCTCAGTTCTGCAGGCTCTTTCCTTGCCTGTGGTGGGAGTACAGAGAATGAGAGAAGAAACCTCCAGCCACCTCTAGCCCAGCTTACTGTCTCTGCTCCGTATGCTTTGTGCTTTGGTTTGGTCATCATTCCTTGGTCTCTTCCAGCCCTTGGGTTCCCCATACAGATCACCTGAATTAGCTTCCTCTTGTTGCTGCAAGCCCTTATTGTGTGGTGTTATCCAAAGTAAGTGCCTTTGACTTCCACATGGATGAGGAAGCAGCACACACGTGTCTCATGTTGGCTTTGTTTTAACCACTGGCATTGTCCTACCACCAAAATGTGGTGGGGTGCATACCAGTTCTATTTCATTTACAGCTCTGAATGTTTCAACGTGGCTAATGATGAAAACTACAACAAGCAATAGGGAAAGAACCTTTGGCTGCTGTGGGATTGGCTTCAGAATGCTTTGAAAATAACACTGCTATTCTGTGATACATATGTTCTGTAATTGTACAAAATGAAGAGGCTGATAAAAGGGGTAGATAAATCTATTCCAAAGATGATCTGATGCATGAATACACAATGCATTGAAACTTTTCTAAGGGAATATAAATGAGACAGCTGCCTCTGGCAATCGCTATTGCTGTCAGAAGCCTGTAGCCCTCTCCATTACAATTCACCTGGTTGACTCTGCGATGTTAAGACATGCAGGAATTTCATTATTCCTTCCACCACAAGCAATAAATTTGTGCCTTCAGGCATAAAATCCGAGTACGTTTGAAGCTTTGCTTTGCCTGCATAACACATAAATGTTACCAGTCAAAGTTTTCCAGTGTTTTTCAAATTCCTGTCGCTCCCATTATGGCATTCTGCAGCATGTGGCTTTCACAGGCTGGAATTTTATGCCATGAATAAGAACTTTATCTTCTATGGGGTATCTTTCTGGCTTGGTTCACTTCTAAACCACCAAGAATTTATAGAACAAGAAGGTTCATTAGTGAGCAGCTCTGGATGTCAGCTTTTCTCAGTAGGTATAAACTGGCATAGCAAAGCTCTTCTACTGGAGTAAATTTAAACTGGATTGGTTTAAAACCCAAGTCTTCACTGAAACCCAAGGGATTAATTTGGATGGTGGCA
Organism: Agapornis roseicollis; assembly: GCA_002631895.1. Lineage (NCBI taxonomy): Eukaryota > Metazoa > Chordata > Aves > Psittaciformes > Psittacidae > Agapornis > Agapornis roseicollis. The sequence goes on from NDXB01009501.1 coordinate 151,672, forward strand.
TTTTAGAGTGGGGGAAGGTTTTTTCCCTCCTCTCGGAACTAAACATAGTTCTGGCAAATAGCCTCAGACTGAAATTCTTATGGGAGTCATAATAAGCAAGCCAGGGCAAAGAGGGATGTTTTTTCTCCCTGACTAGCTCTTCCCTATAAAAAGGTGAAAGGTCAAAGATGAACTTTAATCCTAGTGAAATTCTGAACTTCAGAGCAGTCATTTGTCACAACATTAAAAAAGTCAAAATAAAAAATGTTTTATTATTGGCAACAATAGGTTGGGTTTATAAGCATATCTATCTCTGTCCTGATTCCTTTTAAGCTTTGAGAGAAAGGGAACTTTAAGTTATTAAACACAGACATTAAGCAATCCACAGTAGGGGTTTTGGGAGTTCAGCCCATACTTTTCCCCTTATGTGCCCTTCTGCATCTTTCCAGCTGACTAAAGGAGCAAAATAGGGCTGTCTGCAAGTTATCACAAGTTTTTTTCCCCTGGCTTTTTTGACCAAGATGGTCATTCTAGAAGTTAATTTTCTTCTTCCTTCTGTCTAGGAATCTTTCATGCAGATTAGAAAACTTCACATGTTCTCATTATAGAAACAATTCTGCTGATTCAAACTGCCCCTTAGAGAAGCAGCCTGACAGATTCATGTGTATATATGCACGTACATTCAAATGCTCAAGTAAAAATGTTTGCTTATGCTTAAGTTCATTAAATTTAATCTCCAGAGTTGAAATACATTTAATGAAAACTTTGTTATCTGTTTGGGTTTTGTAGTACCACCCTTCTTAGTCTGGTAATGTACCAACGAGATGGTTGCATTGTCCTTCTCATGTTATAGATTATCTGTGCTGATAATGACATACAACTTGTAATCATCATGGGGTGTGCTAATAGGAATCTAACCTGTGAAATACAAAGTATAACTTGTAAGTTCAGCAACACTGGAGTGGTCAAATGCATATCAACCAGCAAGAATCTGCAGGAAAGCAAGAGGAATGACCAGAGCTCCAGAAAATATGACCTATGAAAAAAGGTTGTGTAACCTGTGCTTGTTTGGTATACAGATATGCTGTCTGAGTGTGGGAGTACAGTTGTGGGAGTACAGTTATGGGAGACAGAAGGGACATAAAAATATGACCTGCTACAGAGAGAATGGTCTGTTTTCTATGTCTATGATGAACAGAGGAAGAAATATCGAACTTTAACTACAGGAAGAACAGATAAATAGGAAAAGCTGTCAAGCAATATGAGCGTAAAGCATTCAGACATATTTTTGTAAGGGTATTGTGGCTTCTTTATCACTAAGTCTTTATAAATAGGTTAAGCAGCAAGAGTGGAATTCAGTTCACTGACAGCTGAATCCAGTGGGAAAGGAACAGGTACTTCCAACATGTGATTCATTTGACCCGCTTCCATTATACTTTGGAAGAAGACTAATTGCACTGTGGAACTGCCTGTTTCTCTTTGAGGGCTGTGAAAAGCTTTAGAAAATCAATCCAAGTCTAAAGGTCTGCTGTGTAGATGCCTACAGCTCTGTTAGGACTGCACTGCCTCTTGTTTCTGTAACCGCACTGACATCTTTGATTTTGTACTGGTGAAAATGGTGAGGCTGATGACATCTTGAGGTTTCCAGGCTACAGAGGAAATGAAGAACAGTCATTGCAGAAGATCTACCTAACTAAAGGCCTAGCTGAAAACGAAAGTTGCCAATTCAATAGGATGACAATAACAAAAATTTATTATTGTTTGATGGCTGCTTGGCTAAATAATTTGGAATAAATTACTAAATAATTTAATGTTAATAAGCAAACAAGCGCATTGTCACCTCACAGTGAGCAAACCAACAAAGAAGTCAAGAATAAAAGAAGCATAAAGATCAATTATCCTGTAAGTTCCTGACTGTGGCCTTTTCAGCACAAAACTGTATGAACAGTTGCTGGGTGTACTGCTAGGTTCTATGTAAAAAATAGAGGATTCCACATCCTGGGCTCATGGAATGGCCTTAATGGCATGGATTCCTTCCATCCAATTGATAAGCTGCAGAATCAGCTCAAATCATTCAGTCTGTATTATAATGAGTGCACTTCAGAAACTGGCAGGTTTGCAAGGCAAATGCAATTATAGAACCCAGCTTTCCTTTAAATGTTTTGGATCCTGAGATCAGGTGGAATGAAACGCATTAGTGTAATTTTCTCTCACATATTTCAGGGCAATGCTCTATTTTTTTCAAGGGAGAAGAATCACAGAAGCCTCATCTGTGAAGTGCTTCATCTGTGGAGTTCCTCATACTGATAATTTAGTTTGACTGGTACAACCAGTTATAAATGTGTGCTGACACTTATTGCTATGCTCTCTCAATATTTTCAACCTGCAGTTCCCCTAGGAATTGCAATTAAAAAGCCCCTAGTAGATTTAATGAAATCTTAATTACATTTCAAACCTATGTGCTATGACACTGGCTGGGGAAGGGGAAGTTTGGGGTAGGTTAAAATCAGACTGTGTTTCACCTGATCTTTTCTGGAAATCTTGTACATACTCACTTCTTGAGGGGAAAAAAATCATGGATTCTTTTGCTCTTCATTGTAGGCCTTGCATCAATGCTTGGATGGCTGGTTTCTCCACAGGTGTCTGTTGATAGGTGTGTATGACTTTCACCACTAATAGCAAATGCAGCAGGTGTTATGGAGGGCAAGCCTTCTCACCTTCCCACTTGGTTTTGTTCTTATTTTAACTCTTCTAGCTTCCTCCAGCATTTGGGGGACTTCTGTCAGTGTTTCATGCTTAACAGGTTAGCAGTGGCACAAGCCAGGCACACTTCTGCTTGCTGGATTGGCCAGTTACCTTTGCTGTTACTTTGGAGAAACAGAGAATCTGGACTAACAGACTGGAGCTAAACCTGCTGCTTTCCATCTGTGACTACATGTCCAGGCCACAAGTGCGAGCTAAGTAAATGTATCTTTCACAGCTCACTTTGCATTCTTTAAGCGCAGGAACACATTTCCAGACCCATGGTTCTGGTTTTGACTTTAAGTTGCCTTCTACTCTCCATTGCATCCCAGTGTCAGTCTGACACTTAAAAATGCAGTCGTTAAGAACTGTGCTGTTAGTGCTCAGTCACGTCCAGAGATGATTATAGATCTAGAAATGTAGTCATTCAATGGCAGTTGCTCTCAGCTAGCTTGCATGATATTTAACCATCATTCATAGATGAAAACAAGTATACTGGCTTCATTCTTAAACTGGAACAGCAGTGTGTGTTTGCGTGTGTCTATATGTAAGCACACCATGCTTTGTTATTGTTAGGTTCATATGTTTGTTATCCTAGTAATTTCTTCACAAATAATGTATGATTATAAATTTGTAAACTACATAGAAAAGACATCCACATTGGAAGAAAAAGGAATGAAAATCCTATGGGAAAGAGAACAGCAAGAATGTTTGGTGGTTGGTGGTTTTATTCTTTTAACTCAGCACAAACAATGCTTTTGAAAAGCCACTTTTTCCAAATAAAATAAAACCTTCGGTTCCCTTCTGCCTCCTGCCCCTCAAACATACAGCTCCCTAACATTTTGAAGGCACAGGAATTAAGTCCTGGCTGAAGATCTTTAGATGGGGGGCAGGGGGAGAGAGTGGGATTGTCCATATGGCAGGAAGTACATGCCACAATCAGAGAGAAGCAACTGCCCTAGGAGCAACTAAGTTATTGTAATGCTTCTGTAAAACCATTTCTTTGAGGCATCAAAAATACCATACAGAAAGCTGTCTAAAAGCAAATGTTTAATATCATACAACATTTCCTTCTTACTTAATATGTTCATTTAATCTTGAACTTTTTCTTTGAGGCCATGAATTCTTTCTCTTCAACTCGCTTGTATTTGTTTAGCTGAACAATATTTATTTTAGTAGGAAATTAAGGATGGACTCTGTCCTTCTAAGGGTACTAAGGGTAGAGTTTTGATCCACTAGACACAGAGGATAATTGTGCTTCATTTTGAAGTTCTTTTCCCTGATCATCTGAGGAAATTCCCATGGACCAGAGGAAATCATTTATCTGCCTCAAGAAGAGAACACGTAAAATTAAGTGACATTTTAATCCTACTTTAACACAGTTTGAGGAGACCTTACCTTCCTGGGAATATTGATTTTGCTTTATTGAAACTTTACTAATTAAAATATATACAAAACTGTTTGATATATGCAGCTGAGGCAAAGAACCTTCTTCTCATGAACTCTGTGCATTTCCCCCTCCTAATCCTTCTATTAAAGTTTAACCCCAATAAAAGCAACAACCTTGCACATACTTGTGTCAAAGCAGCTGTGCAGGATTATTCCAAAGGCTCATCTAACCCAGCCAGTATCCTGTCCCTGTGAGTGGCTGGTAGCTGGGGGAGGAGTGCAAGAGCAGTTATGAGAAAACCCTATTCTTTGTGACCTGTATTAACCATAACCAGTTAAAAATTCAGGGCTTTCCTCAATCAAAAGCTGTATCTGGGCCATCATGTTTGTTAGCTGCCAATGGAGCTAGCATTCAGGAATGTATCTAATGCCACTTTGAACACACTTATGCTTTTGGCCTCCACAACATCCTGTGGCAAAGAGTTCCATAATTTAATGATGTGTGTGAGAAAAAGAACTTCCTTTTGTTTTAAATCTGCTGCTTATCTCTTCATTGGTGTCCAGTCATTCCTCTGTTTTAATAAATAATGAGTAACTATTTCATATTCCTTTGCCACACCATTTTTACTTTATAAAGCTTTCTTATACCTCAGCTTAGTCTTTTTGTAAGTTATCCTATTTAGTTCTTCCTTATAGAAACAGCCATTCCATATGTATATCCTTTTCTGAGATGTGGTAAAGACAGTCATGTGCTGTGTCCCAGAAACTCAGGAATGTTTTATTTACCCTTTAACTAACTTTGTGCTTGCATTATGATCATCACAGAGCACTGATACAGAAGTTTTCAGGGATGTATCAATGAATGAGTCTTAGATCTCACTTCAGTGTCAGGAGTTATTCTGTCTTTGCATCTGTATAAATGATTCTTTTTCCCCATGTAAATTACTCTGCACTTATTGACAGTGAATTTCATACACCACCTGATTGTGCTGAGCATTGGACAATCCTTTTGGAGCTCTCTGTGACCAGACAACCAAGTGTGCCCTGGAATTTTGCCATCTCTGACACATGATCAGTTTTTCAGAACTACAGAAAAGAAAAGAAAAGAAAAGAAAAGAAAAGAAAAGAAAAGAAAAGAAAAGAAAAGAAAAGAAAAGAAAAGAAAAAGTTGTATTCTACCCTAAATGTAGTTACTTTGTTCTCATTGATTATTACTTCTGAATGGCAGTCAGGCCAGTCCCAGTTCTTCAGCGGAGGTCATGCTGTTGTCCAACGTAAGAGAACCATAGCCTATTTTAGGTTCCAGAACTTCTGAATATTATTCAGCTTTTAAGCTGCTCTGGAAATTACTGCGGGCTTTCCAATTTGTGACTTCTGGTAGAGATGCATTTGACAGCTTCTTATCTTTCTCCTGGTCTTTGCAAGTCACTTGTGTACACAGATAACATAAGGAGAGCTAGAACTGCTGGCAGTTTTGAACTGTTTGGAATTGTTTTGAATTGCTACTGCTTTAGGTAGATAAAGCTGTTCTGATTGAGCATGGTAACAGTTGCGTGAATCTGAGTGGGAATTGTCTGAGGATGGGAAAACAGCAAAGGAAAACAGGTCCTGAAAACAGCAAAGAAGGCTCCAGTTCCATCTTGTATAGGATGTTAACTGTATAATTTGAAAGGTAATTAGGGATTGTAACCAGATGAAATAGGGTCATACCTTGGGGACTTTTTGTCTGCTTGGATTGATTACTTACCATCTGAGAGACAATAGGAGTATTGATAAAAAGGGCTATTAACACATTCTTTTTAAAACCAAACTCCATTCTTCCTTTAACAATGGTTAGTTTCTTGTTTAAGCAAAAGAACTAGCCACCTTGCCTTTACCATTCAGTTTTTGAAAGCAGGAATTAAGACCATGCTGACAGGCTAATTAGGTTTCAGGTTTTACTGTCATGGATCTTCTGTTTCTACGTCTCTCTATCTGGGTACTGACTGAAACTGAACTTGTACTGGTGACTAATCTTTGTAGCAGTGAATTACGGGTGAAGTAAATGCACCCTAACAAACTAAACCAAAACACTGCACATAAACCACAGAATGTCTTTATTTTTAACACAGAAGTAGTTTGTGAGCTGTTCTAGGGGTTCATCACTTCACCAGCCACAACAATTGCTTGTTATCTGGATTTTTCTTGCAAAAATAATAAACTATTTCCATATGAGAATGAAAAAAATGTAACCTGGAACAGAATCAGCCCGCACCTCTGTAACTGGTTACCTGAGTTCCTAACTGTGGTAACCACTAACTGGGGGTCATTCATACTAAAGCATGTCAATTTCATCTTTTTCTACATGCCTTCAGTTCAGCATATATTTTACAGAGGGTCTTCTCACTTTGTCTTTTTCAGCTTTGTAAACTGCATGTAGTAGGTTTGGAAGAAGTTTTGGGTTTTCTGCATTTTGTTTTTTTCCTAATTTTTCATATTACTTTGCCACCAGAGAAGAAAGAAAATGTTATTAATATTACCAGGAAAAAAAGAAGCTGTGTGGTTAAGAGTTTAATCTTCTTCAGGCATGTACTCTGTGGTGCTATACACAGCTAAGTGATGTCAGATAGGCTGCTGGTGTCACCCAGTGGACAGACAAGTTGAACACAGATAGCTAAGTGTCATGTACAGAAATCTTCCTTTCTGCAGGAATAGCTCATTCTTAACTGACAGAAATAGCCTTAATTTTACAGTAGCTAAAATGAGAGGATATTTGAAAGCTCCTCTGTTCTAATGCCATGTCCCATACTAAATGTGCAGAGCAAACACAGGAAACAGTACTTGTTCCTTACTGTTACTAGGAAGTGAACAAAGAACAGAGAAACATCAATCAGTACGTGCTCTCCCCTACTGAGAGAAAGTAACTAAAATAACCAAACCGAACAGTTTGTGTCAGTGTTTATGGAAGGATGTGAGGATTGTTAAAAAAAACCCCAATCATAACGCAATTCTGTGCAATGGAAAACAAGACTGCATTTTCTTAGCCTAACAGCAGCTTGTAACAGGGGGAGCAACTTGTCACAAGAGATGAACAAGACCTGGAAAATCCTCTCTTCACCGTGTTACAACAAAAATGTATTTCAAAACACAAAACATAGTTTTTGTATGCAAAACATCAATAGAATAAATCACCTCTGAACTAATCTCTTACAAGAAATTCTAATGTTCCCAGACCACAAATGAAAACTATACCTGTACTTAAAACTAACCTCAGTGTATGTTTCAACTTAGACTTTTTCCTGATTTGCAAAGAGTACTTCTCAAAATGTTAGAAAACACATGACTTTTCTTTTTTCCTTTCCTTTCCTTTCCTTTCCTTTCCTTTCCTTTCCTTTCCTTTCCTTTCCTTTCCTTTCCCCTTCCCTTCCCTTCCCTTCCCTTCCCTTCCCTTCCCTTCCCTTCCCTTCCCTTCTCTTCTCTTCTTTTTTCTTTTCCCTTTCCTTTCCTTTCCTTTCCTTTTCCTCTTTTCTCTTTTCTCTTTTCTCTTTTCTCTTTTCTCTTTTCTCTTTTCTCTTCTCTCTTCTCTCTTCTCTCTTCTCTCTTTTCTTTTTCCTTTCACAGGTTTCTGCCCAAGTGATGCAAAAAATTATGGTGGTTACTAATCCTTGGATTTTATTAATTATTTACCCTTTAAATTATCCATTTATATTATTATATCTAAATTATAAAATATTCTAATTTATTAGTTATTAATCCTTGCAATGCCACAGTAGCCACACATGTATCCCACAGGGTTTCCTAGTACTGTGCCACAGAGGTAGAAAGCCGCCACAAAACTCAAATCTAGGAATTTTCAATCAAGGTTTGACCTTTTTGTTGTAGCATTTCTAAACTTTTTTCCACTTTGGAAATGTTTCTTTAATATTAAATTTCCCATAGAGCACATATTTGTAGTTGGTGCCAATAGACACTTCTGATGAGACAACTCTTCAGATAGTTTAGAAACCACATAAACAGAAAATTATGCCAAAAAGACTCTTTAAAGTTTGAAACGTGTTGGAAAAACTATCTACCTGAACACAAGGCATACTTCTGTTCTTTTTGTTTCTTTCATACAGCTGTCTTCACTAGGATCCTTGTTTTGTTTATGAAGATGAGACACAGACCACTATAATCTGCCTCTTAAAGGACATCTGATTGTTAATGAGGTGATCATACCCCAGGTCTGATACATGGGGAATCTGATGATGACTGCACCTGCATGTTTTTCCTTCCTCCCTCATCATAATTCTTTGAAGCACAGCAGGACAAGCAGCCTGGGATGTGACCCACAGCTTATCCCTGCCATGAGGAGGAACAGAAAATATAGGGGAAAGTGTTGACAAGTTAGATTGTCAAATAAGTCAAGTAGAGATTGAAGAATAATTTAAAATCATCTCTATAAACGGCAGGGTCTAGTGTCAGTCATCCCCTGTTATCTATGGCGTTCAGTCATCTAAATGTTTCAGGTGTTTCTCAAGGTCTGATGTAACCGTAAGTGCTGTGGAGCTCAGCCAAAACACAGCCTCTGAAATCAAGACAACAGGAGAAAGAGAGCTGCGCTTTAACTAGATGAGCCAGCCAGGCAGGCTGTGGTAACAGCCAGGAGCAGACTTCAAAGTCTACTCCCTAGTAATGTGAAGGTCTCATAGGCACCTCTTATCTCAGACAGTTGATTGTAGTATACTCAGTTTATACTCCTGTGTACGTGCTATCTGTGTTGGTCTTCCAGGAGTGTGGTGAAGACTAATTTGTTTGAGAAGTCTTTTGACATTTTTGGGGGAATTCTGTAGGTTGGTTGATCCTGCAAAGCAGGCAGGAATGCTGAGTTCCAGAGCCTTATGTTTGTATCTCTACTGCAGACATCATGTCATCATTAAGAACCTGCCACACTGCTCTCCATGATGGTATCATTTGAATACAACTTCCTCACAGTGACAGCAAATCCTATGAAAGGTTTGGACCAGGAAAAAAAAAAAAAAGGAGACCCTATAGCCCACAGGCCTCCCTGGTGGCCTTCTGAAGTTAATGGGGAGTTTGCCACTGTATTTGGGGATGTTGGATCAATCCCTAAATGGCTGTGCCAAGAGAAAAGCATTAAAACAGAGAGAGCTATGAGAAGCACTGGCCTGAATTAGATGTTTGCTGAGGGCATATTGTGCTGGAGGCAGCAAAAATCAAAAGGAGAGAAAGGAAAAATAAATGGATGAGGGAAAAGAGACCATAAGTGATTTCAGACAGCAAGTGAATGCACAAAATTTTGGTTCTCAGTTTCAGATGTATGTAAAACAAATTACAGTTTTAGCATTCTAGGAGCAGTAATAAGACACTTGAGTACATTTACTTAATCAGTTGAGCTACAGAGAGTCAAATGAAATTAAAAGTACTTTGTTCCTTTAATTTTGCTCATTTTTAGACATAATTGAGCCTGTAAAAAAGCAGTGTTGCTATTGATCCATAGAAGATGTATCAATAAAAGCAAATGACTCAAAGTCACAAGGGAACCTTGCATCCCTAAAGATACAGTGAGAAACCATGTCAGCTTGTTTACCTGTTATGAGAAACTGCAGGCACAACGTGAATGACAGCTGTGGATTACGTAGGTTTGAAAAGTTACTATTGCTTTTGATCCACATGCAATGGATCCTGTGCAGCAGTGCAATGGCTTGGAGGCATAGGTAAACTACTTCATCATATCCAGAAATTAACTGCTAACAAACTACTACCATCAAAGTTTACAATTGAGTCATCATTGTCCAATCTTGGCTTATATTTCCCTTCTGCGAATTAATGGCATACAGTCCTTCTTTTATTTACATTGAAGTGATTCATATGCAGCTTCTCTGATTTGATATTACTATCTAGTAAAACAGAAGGCATGTATGAGAAAATAACTGCAAGTACGTAAAAGTTTGACAGAACAAAACAGACAAGCAACTTACATTAGCAAGATGTGCCACGGATGGTTGAAATCAAGTTTCAGAGAATTGCTAAGGATACTGCAAACCTCTTAGCTTTAATGGGTTGAATAAAAAGACATTTGTCTGAGACTAGCAGATAATATGCAATCAAATACAGACCATCTTGTACTTGAAAAGGCAAGGACTCAGAAAAGATGCTGAAAACCATATTCCCTCCATTCCTCTGACTTCCCTTGCACATTCTTAAGAAGTGAAGCAAAACAGCATGACTACAACTCTAAACAAATTCTTAGAAAGCAAGTCTGAAGCTCAGATTTTCTACATATTACACTTGGAAGAACAGAGAATCATTCAAGAGCATGATACACTGGGCTTGCATCTTCGTAAATCTGGTATGGAGAAGCATACCAGAGGGTTTTGTGGATGTTACTATCACAAATGTAGCTGATAATAAGAAACAATTAATCTTATTTGCTGAAATAATATTTAATGAAGTTTGGAACTTGGCTGTTCTCCTTCCTCTTCCTTTGTGATCTCTGCATACCTGAGATAACTGGGGGAGCATCTGCAGGCTAAAATTATGCCCTTCTTTAAGGGTCGCAGAGGAAGGCCAGATGTTTTCTGGAGGTGTACACGGACCATTCCTGAAATACAGCACCACTGCTGGAATCACTGAAAAATAGGCATTGATTTGGTAACTGATGGTGGTTTTGCACTTCTAACTCATCTGCTATGTGATCCAAACTGGAAAATTAATAGTGCAAGTTAATAATACAGTCACAGACTGGCTGAGGTTGGAAGGGGCCTCTGGTCATCTAGAGGTCATCTAGTCCAATGCTTTTACTCAGTCACCCTCACAGTGAAGAACTGTTTCCAGACATTCAGAGGGAACCTCCTGTGTTTCAGTTTGTGCCCGTTGTCTCTGATCCTGTCGCTGCACACCACTGAAAAGAGCCTGGCTCCACGCTCCATGTACCCTTCCTTCAGGTATTTACACACATTGATGAGATGTCCCTGAGCCTTCCCTTCTCCAGAAGGGAACAGACCCAGCTCTCTCAGCCTTTCCTCATAGAAGATATGCTCCAGTCACTTAATCATCTTCACGGCCCTTCACTGGACTGTCTCCAGTATGTCTATGTCTCTCTTGTGTTGGGCAGTCCAGATCTGGACACAGTACTCCAGGTATGGCCTCACTAGTTCTAAGTGGAGGGGAAGAATCACCTCCCCTGACCTGCTAAGGACAATCTTAACTCAGGTGGTAGATCTTAAATCTGATCCTCACTCTTTTATACCTCCCTCTTCCTGCCCAGCACCAGTTTCCTACTGTTGAACTGAATATAACTAATTGGCAGGTTGGCAGGTTTTTCTGGTGGGTAGATTATAATGCAGACAAAACCATGATCAGTGTTGGCAAAGATGTTTACAAGGTAGAAGGTAAATTAATCTCACTAAAGGAACATGGTGAGTTTCAAGCTGTCTTCGCCATAAGAGGACTTCAATATAGCCACAATGTATCTTATGCTAAATTAACCAGCAAAGATACAGAATTCAGGCAGTGCAAATTTTGTCAAACCATGTTCAGTAAACCAGAGCATGTTCTTATAGCTTTTGTTAGTATTATTAAGGAGGCTTTTATGTACTAAGCGCTCAGAATGATTTCCGTGGCATGTAATGCACCAGCATGAGCTCTCTAAACCAATTTAATTCCATTCAAGGCTGAAATCAAGTTTATATTAGGCTTCTGCCCAGACCTAGCTTTCATGCTGTCAGGTATTATATGAGCTCACAGTCGATTACCTTATCATATAGTTAATTTAAATGTTATAGCTAATGCATATAAAGCAAGAGTCTTCAAAAAAGGCTTTCATTTACGACACACTTTTTTATTTCCTCTTTTCCAATCATTTCTTCCTCCACCTCCATAGTCTCAGTTCATCAAAAGCTGCACTAAGAGGAGTGGGGAATCAGGCAGGTCATTACCTGTCCCATTGTCCCAGTAGTTTCCTCAGTACAGGACTGCAATCCACTGTCTGTTCAGCCCAAGTATACCTCCAGGATCTACACAGGGCTAGTCTGTGCTGTGCAGTGTACCTCACTGCAGTGATCCCTGACCAAGCCGGTGTGCTTGGCCTGGTGCAGTACCATGCAGAGCAGTTACCTGGCCCTGGGAACAGTACAGTGTTTTCACTTACGCCATGAGGAATGGGGGCAAGCCCCTAGGGGAGCTCTCACTTCTGGCGCCAAGTGCCTGGTGTGTGCTGGATGCGACCCTCTCTGGGGCCCGTGGCAGGTGGGCAGTTTGACTGTGGCGGTACAGCTGACAGAGTCTAACACAGGGGTCCTAAGGCGAGCTCAGGGAGGACGGAAACCTCCAGCAGAGCAGAAGGGCAAAAGCTCGCTTGATCTTGATTTTCAGTACGAATACAGACTGTGAAAGTGGGGCCTCGTGATCCTGCTGGCTTTTTGGGGTTTAAGCAGGAGGTGTCAAAAAGTTACCACAGGGATTATTGGCTTGTGGCGGCCAGGCATTCATAGCGACATCACTTTTTGATCCTTTGATGTCGGCTCTTCCTATCATTGTGAAGCAGGATTCACCAAGCATTGGATTGTTCACCCACTAATAGGGAATATGAGCTGGGATTAGACCATCGTGAGACAGGTTAGTTTTACCCTATGGATGCTGTGTTGTTGCAATAGTAACCCTGCTCTGTACGAGAGGAACCACAGGTTCAGACCCCTGCTGCGTGCGCTTGGCTGACGAGCCTGTGGTGCAAGGCTCCCATCTGCGGGCTGATGACTGAATGCCTCTAAGTCAGAATCCCCCCTAGGCACTTGATGTTGTGCTGTTGCGTCATCGGTCACTCGGGATTGACCTGGGACATGACAGTCTTGTTCAGAATGTGTGGGCTAAAGCTCTTCCTGAATCTTTGTTAGTGAAGACAGGCCTTCCTCACAGGAGAAGGAAATCTCTAACTCCAAACCCGGGCTGATGGAGCTCATCTAGCCGTGTTAGGTCTTCCATCTAAGAGAAGGAGACTCTAACCAATCCTATGACCTGTGGACTTTGCTGTCCCTGTCCTAGCTAGCAAGGCCATGGCAGTTAAACCTCAGGTGTAAAGGCTGGGGCCAGTTCTGCACACACTGCCGTCCCCTAACAAACCCACTGCGCAGGCTGGCAGGGCTCACGGTCACTTGTCTGCATGGACAGGAGAGGGTCAAAATGGCAGGTGACAAGGTGCATGGGAAGCTGCAGATCCAACCTTGCATGCGGGTGGGCCAGTGCATGGATAGCTCGAGATTACCCAGGACAGTTCTGGTCAGACACTCCCTGATTGCCTAAGCGCCCTTTTCCAACCAGATTTGCATATCCCACATGCCCTTGGTCATCATGCTTGTAGTAAACATGGTTAAAGCCCTTCCCAAATCTTCGCTCGCTAAGCCAAGCCATCAATCAGTCAATCAATGTCTGCACTAAATGGCCCAGTCCCTGTAGGACTGGCCAGTCCAAGTGCAGTGACACTCTGATGCAACTCTATTGCTACCAGTTGTGGAGTGGGCCTCTTTGGCACTTGCCTGGCAATTTTAAAACCATGCTATATGGAAACAGCACAGAAATATCTGCTGATCTCAGAGGAACCATGCATCCCAAGTACCTGCTCACCAATTTGAGTAACGCATTGTTCATTGATCTCATGTCTGGTTCAATGTTCAAGACAGCAGTGTCAGCACTTTCTGGTTGTCATTTGGGGTCTGACTTTCAGAAGGCTATTTAGTCTACTTTGGTGCCTGCTGACATAGAAACAAGTTCATAAACCACATCCCCAACTGTGTTGTGACTATGCCTGACCTAAGGCTGTGCGGCAATATCACAGCCAGTCATCCACTGAGAGATCTTCCTCTGCAAATTCCTCAGTTCTCTGGCTTCAGTGATGCTATTTATGTGGCTTTCAGTTGCATCTGGAACTTCATTTTTCATCAACAGCTCTGTCAGCTTTGGCTTTAAAAAATAACAATGGAAAAACAAATTAAAGAACTTAATGATCCCATCTGGTGTTTAATGGTGCTGACACTGACATAACACTATTAAATACCTCAGGGATAGGTATACCATCCCAATTCAAGTTATTGATTGAAAGAGGTGTAATTTAAGAAGAAACTTTTTTATCCAGCTCAGCCATCACTGGAAGAATAGTTGCAATAGTGAATCCTGCTCTGTTGTAGCACTGGAAAAGGAGCCTACAAAGAAGCAGAGCAAATGCTCTTACTATTTGTCTGCTTGGCTGGGCTCATGAAAATTCAAATGGCCAAAAAGACAGCACTTTGTGCTATGCAGTAAAAAAAGCATGAAGCAGATATAACTGAATCTAGAACCATTTAAATGTTTGCATTCCAAACAAATGCTCTACAGTTAATTTGTTCTGAACATACACAGTAACAATGTGATACATGTAATAACATTTTACAAACAATGAGACATACATCAGTATATGTTTAAAAGAGCCCTTGATAAGTATGGAAAATGAGAACCAGCAACTAACAAAGGCTCTTTTGAAAAACATAAATGTAACTTCAAAAGAATACATCTACTTCCTACCTTAAATTAAATACTTTCAAATAAAAAATATTTTAAATACTGTGCCCCTTGAGACTCTTTTTTTTTTTTTGCTGTTGTTCCAGACAGAAAGTAGCTATGGCAGGACTGCTGTGGTGATATTTTTGTTTCCCTAATTCTTTAAATTGGAGTAGATACCACATAACCCACATTTCTGCTTACACAGGATACTCTCCAGTTAATATTGAAGTGTATTTTTCATTCTATGCAGATTTTGTTCTTGTTAGTTTCTTGCATAAATCAAAATCAGCCTAGTGCTGCCTCTTTACTTGCAGTTTGTCAGTTTATCCACTGAACTATTTTTATCTCTTCTTAATAAAATCTTAGTTTGCATGCCAGCATTCTGCATTCTCTAAAATGTAACAGATTCTACCACGCCACTGTGTGACTATTAGTTTAAATTTACCTGAAAATAATCCTTTTGCAGATTTGCCCCTGTGAATTAGATCTTAGGTAATCCTTTCAGAAGACATTAATACAAAGTCTCTGTTTAAACACATTTAAGGGCTAGAGAGACAAGACTCAGAAGAGTTTTCTCAGAATGATCTTTAATCTCTAAATTTCAGGTCTTTCCTATAGCTTGTCCAAATTATCTCTGCTTTGAAGAGAAGAATTTTCTGCTGGCAAGGGAACTACTAAATGACAAGTAGTGGCAATATGTCTGGATTTAATGAGGTCTGATTATGTTATGCTTACTTAAGACAGAAAGAACTAAAAGGATTAACTGTCTTCTAAAGCTGTAGCTAGGAGCAGGATATGGATTTTCTACTCTTCAGCACCTTGTAATGAAGACCATGTCTAGTGCAAGAGTGTGCTTGGGGCAAAGAACCTTCATAGAGACCACAGACCTACATGAAAGCAGACACTAATGGGACTCCAGAAAGATTGGTGTTAAGTCTTGGAATCTACCACTCGAAGAAAGACAAATACCCTATATGCTTAACTGGCTGTAGACAGTATTCATCACTTCTGCTATGATGATTCATAGTTTTCTATGTGTGGCATTTAAATATTTATTGGTTTATGGGTTTAGATTGGCTATAAGGAAGAAATTCTTTCCTGTTAGGGTGGTGAGGCACTGGAATGGGTTGACCGAGGAAGTTGTGAGTGCTCCATCCCTCGCAGTGTTCAAGGCCAGGCTGGATGAAGCCTTGGGTGGCATGGTTTAGTGTGGGGTGTCCCTGTCCATGGCAGGGGGGTCGGAACTAAATGATCTTAAGGTCCTTTCCAACCCTAACTATTCTATGATTCTATGATTCTATGGGCTTTTACTGTGCACTGTAATTATTTAGCTTGCTGACAACAGAAAAAAAAAGAGCTATTTTAATTGCTATAAAAGCAGATTATTTGATTTTTGGAAGAGATAAAGATTAGTTGAGATAGATTCTTGCTGACTATAAGTAAGAAGCACTGTTTAAAATTCAGAGTAAAGATAACTTTCATAAATAAGAAACTAAGGGCAAAGTTCAGACAAATGTTGATTTACTGTGAAGTTTAGACCATTTCTGGTATTGTCAGGCAATCTATAATGAAATAACAAGTATTTCAAATGCCACTAACTACAGCTGATGTTCTAATGTAAGCAGAGACCACCTTCTCATATCCATTTTCAAAAAGTCTGACCTTTTGAAATAATTGGTTCATTTGGACCAGAAGTGTTCAAAGTTACGTGACTCTGCTTGGAAGAGGGCAGGCAATCAGATTGCGGAGTACCATATTCATCTGGTGTGTGCTGCTGGAGTATCCCTTAATGAATCATTGTGGAGTCTTAGAGAGCAACCTATAACCAAACTAAAATGACTCAATAAAAGCTTCTGGTCATACCTTCTTCATAGGTTTTTATGGACACACCCTCTGCCATTAGAGTAAGTGAAGACACAGGTTCTTTCTGATTCAGACCTTAGCTGTCCACCATATATTCACTGTACTTTTCCCAGATGGAATTTGCTATGTCAGTTGTTTAAAGTCAAATCCCCTTAAAGTCAAATTCCCCACCTCTGTGCTGTGTCAAGCAAAATTTTGTGTGTAAAGAAATAGGTCTGAACTGAGAACTGTATAAATTCTAAACACCTGCTCAAGGGTGTAAATGAGCCAAAAGACTTATTCCTGCTAGACCATTTCTCCCTGTTCCCTTGCAGTCCCTCAGAACAGTGACCTTTCCAATTCCACCAGGGGAAGACAGCCAGTGAATAACATCTCATCTTCTCTAGTTTTGTTTTGCAGGAGGCTCAAATTCTCCTTTCTTCCATACAGGAAGCCTTGTTCTGGTGACATTTCAGATGGCAGTCTCACTGGGACTCAGGAGTAGCTCTGTTATTATGGTCTAGTGATTTTCAGAATTAGAAGGAATAAGGTTTTGTTTCTCATCCCAGTATTACAGAGAGATTACAGTTTTTTCCGGAGGTATTAAGAGCTTCTCAATCTTTAATCAACAAACTACAACATTGTTTAAAAAAACTAAGGTTTATCTCATGAAAGATTAATTTTTTGTTTCCAAACAAGTAAAAAATAGGTTAAATTTTGACTACGTTAGTTTACTATTTTCATCTTTCCTCATTCAGAATGTTTCCTTGCCTGTGCAAGAAGAAATGTGGGGTTTTCTGCTAATGATGGTTGTGTTAGTTGTAATAGTTTCATGGATTGTGTTCTAACATCTAATCCTATGAGCTACACATTGTGAAACTCTTACAAGATGTCACTTCATAACTCTGACAAATTTACTTCCTCAAGTCCAGGAGTTAATCTAAATTTCTCTTCAAACCAATTGACCATGCATACGTGCCTTTTATAGACCTGTGGTTTACATTTTCTAGGCTGAATGTTTTCATATATAGTAGGAAGAAAACAAACTCTGAACAAACAGAATTTTATTTTTGCTTTACTTGGATCACAGAGTTCTTCTGTTTTTCCAACAACTGTTTTGTAACTGTCACTTTCCTGACCCCTAAACCACACAGACAAAAACCCCCTGCTTTACCAACAGTATATTTCACGTCTATTGTAAGGCAATATTTGCCATAAAGATGTAGGGATTTGGCTGGGTGATTAACCTACCTGGACAGCAGATCACTGCACAGAACTGCAGACCAGAAAGATTCAGATCAGGATTTCTTGGGGCTTCATTCAGTACCTACCACCTACAGTATAATAAGTTATACCAACCTCAGAATGGGCTGCCAATGCACTTACTATTCTATCTCGTGGAACAGAGAATTCTAGATAAATTACAGGTAATATTTAACTATCCTTTCTGAGCAAAAAATAAGATTCATCTGTGCTCTAGTTGCACCCATAAAGAAAACATCGGACGTAGGGCAACAGGGACTTATCCACCAAGAACTGTGAAGAGGGAATGCGTTAAATAATTAAGGAAATCAGCCAGGGGGGAGGGAGAGAGGAAGTAGAAATAGGAATCTAAGTACTTAGAAATAATTGTCCCTTCAGCCCAGACCTATAGTTGGCAGACATTTGCATAAATCCACTTACATCTCTATTTGATCTCTAGAAGCTCTTACTTGATCACACTGCGCCACTGCACTTAGCACAGCCAAAAGGAAATAAATTTGGTAAATGTATTTTGTGGAAAAGCTCACCAATCCCATAGTTCACAGAGCAAACAGGTTTTTTAAAGGGCTTTCATGAAATGCAATGATGTAGCAGTTACAACATACCAATTCTCCTAACTGTGCAAGAGCCGCACCCTGCAGCAGTGACAAACACAAGCACACACTTTCATGTTGCCACTTGCAGACCAAGCTAATTGCATGAGCACCCTACAGTCTTCACGTATTCATTAACCTGACAGAGTGAAAAAGGAGATTTACTAACACCAACAAGTTTTCATCCTTCTGTTTGGATGGAGGAGGCTGACTGAAGACTCAGAGGATTATCCAAGACAGTTTGTCATAAAATGAGCACATGATCAGTTACTCCAGGCTTAAGTTTTAGTGCTGTCACTCTCATTTGAATCCTGCAGTTAGCTTGTAGCATAAGAACTGTGGGCAGGCAGCTTCCAGCCGTTTGTCTGGATTACTCCTGCCCAAAGTAAATGTACTGACACCGTGCATGTTTTGGAAGGTGACGCTGTGTAGCAGAAAGACCTGAGAAACACTCCCACCTCTCAAACCGCTCAGGAAAGCATGTATACTTCTGAGGCAGAGGCTGTGGAGTCAGCCATAGAGAGACTTGGGAAGCTCTAGTCCTTGCTTGCCCTTTAAATACTGTTGTTGGTGAGAATGAGCAGGATTTGGATATTTAGTTCTCAAGTAAAGAATTAGCATTTTGACACATATGAAGTATTTCCTTAAAATCAGGGTCACTAAAGGCTTTAGAATTTTCTGTGCACACAGGCCATGAAGAATGTCCTGGTGACACCAAGCAGGGAGCATGGAACCACTTCCATTTAATCCAAAAGCCAGTTTACACAATCCTCTTCCAGCCTCTGACACTCCTACCCATTCAAAGATTACACTGCAAAAACAAACAGCTTTACTAAACTCATCACTATTTTCATATGGCTCTTGAGGAACATCAAATTGATCTAATATAGTACACCATTCACACTCTATAATCTGTATTTGATAACCCAAACTGCTTCGAGAATTATCTGCTTCAATTTTATAGACTTTGTAAGAAACAACACTGCAGATACAGCATGGTATTTGGAAATCTCAAACTCCTGGTGATTTTACAGGCAAACAAAAGTCAGTTTACAGAAAAAAAAATCCAACTCCAAGTAAGAATGTCAAAGATATGGAAGCCATGGAAGTGTAAGTATTTTATTGCCATTTGTTCAAAGTTATTCTTTCATGTCAGCTGCCAACCTGTTAGTATGAGTCAATTAAAGAAAACCTGGTACAGTTTGGCTAGCTGACGTTCTCTCAGGGTATTATGTATGCCTTGAATAAAATACTAAGCATGATGCCAGTACCTCTATATTAAGTAGCAAGGAATAAAAACACCATCTTATCAAACCCCTATAAATAATGGGTGTCTTTACAAAGTCTGTGCCTGAAGGCACACTTACTGACTTGGGTCACAAAGGTTTTACCTTTGCTTCTGATATTTTTGCAGCATGCTAGGCCTAGCTGTGGTAAGTACAAAGCAGTGGGAGACTTCTCATGGACTCCATGGAAAAGCAATCAGGCTTGAAGTAAGGCAAACAACTGCTTGCCACTGAACATTCCCAAAAGAAAAATGAGGAATCGCTCGTTCATATTCCCAAACTCGGAAAAGATGCTTCCAAGATGTTTCCAGCAGGGAAGGTGGAATTCTGTTTTACTGAAATTCTGACTTACAACAGTTCCAGGCAATTTGCTTTTCCTTCTTCTCCCTAAAATACCACATGAGTAAAACAGAGTTAGAAGTGCCCATTCATGTAGAGGCTGTTGGGAGGCCATACTTTGTAAAGAATGTGTTAAAGAAGAAATGTAAGCACCATCTTCCTTGCAATTAAGACACCTCACAGAGACCAGAATACATGAAATTCAAAAAAAACCAAAACCAGAGGTAAGAACAATAGTGAGAAAAGTAATGCAATTAGTATCACCTGTGCTACAACAGGCTGGGCAAGCTTGCCATCTCTAGGCCATTTCCATTTTCTGACCATTTCTTCATCTGTGTTAGTCACCAGACCTCCTTCCTGATTAAGCATGACTGTTATAATATTGCTGTAAACAAGCAAAAATATGAAACCTGTTTTTCCTGGTGCATCTTAGTAAAGCCTAAGCAGATCTCTCTGATCTACAAGTCTTTAATTAAAAAGCCACTTTGCATATATGCTCCTTCATCAAGCTTTTCACATGCTGCTACAGGCCTGCAAGGCAAGTATAATTATCCTTGTGATAAAGAGTTAGGTTAAATTCTTGGCTTTATAATTCAAATTTAAAAGGAACTGGTATCAAATGGTGTGATTTTAATGCTATTTCCACTTACTAGTACATTCCTAGGAGCAATGAACCACTTCACTGTAAATTTAAAGGAAGAAACAGATGCAGTGAAATGGCATGTAAATGCCATTCACCCATGAGCCTTCAGCAGACAGTTTCAGGAACATTTTAATGTTCCTATCCTTAATATTTCTTAAGAATAATATGTGTTCATATCATCAAAACAGTGGGGCTTTTAAAGTGGATTCTGTGTGTTGATGGTCTTCCCTGAACACAGGGGATTGGAGAATTTGGGTGTTTATTGTTTGAAGTACTAGGGATAGTACAAGATTTGCTAGCTTTTTCTCACAACTTCACTGAATATAGCAACTGAGTTTTAATAAAAGATATATTTTTACTGAGTTTCCACTGTGTTTTGAAAAGTAAATACATACACATTAAAAAGGACAAAGCAAGAAGCACCAGGTATCCTGGGATTTAATGCTTGCACTTCATGCGTTCATGTGGTTTACTTGCATTTCCATAATGTAAAATTAGCTAGTGTAGGTAAATGTGCTTGGTTTGATTTTATATCCTAATGGAGAATTGGTTAAAATGTTGGGGATATTTCGGACTCCTAGATTATTTTTACTTTTTCAATAAACAAGGGATGATTCCTTCACTAGCTATGAGGGCACTAACTCCATTTAAAGTCCTTTCATACAAAAGCTGAACAATCCTTCTGTGCACAGCTCCAGTCAAACATATTCCTCCAATCCCAAGAGCTTATTCAGGATAGTAAACCAATCAACCTGACTTCTTTAAAAATGAAGGCAGAGAAGAGTTAATATGTCCTTCATTTTTAGCTACTATTCCTCTCTGCAGGGCATGACATTCGGATCCCAGATATCTTGGGTACTCCTAAGTCACTGAAGGAGAATTAAAGTGGAAAAATAAAAAGACAGTGCTGTAAGTAGGAATCAATGGTAATCTTTGTGCACATTATGTAAAGGTGCAGAGAAACACATGGAGAGATATAAACAGATAGTAACATTATCCAGACAAGAACTGTTGATGTTCAGTTTACATGGTCCAGTGAGCCTGAAACTTCAGAGGACATCACTTGTGTGCTTGCTTTTCCCCCGCAAGTGGGGATCTGCTCTGTACAACTGCATTTGAGATACTGAAAAAATCAGTGTTCATCCTGCAGCTTTTGTTAGATAGGTTTTTAACAACAGATGTGTGCCCCTTTAGATAGGGGACCCACCCACAAAAGGAAGAAAGCTGTATAGAAGGGAAATATCCAAGCAAATACTTGCAATTTTTTTAACAAGAAGGTGTAACTCAAACCTGGGAGAATAAATGAAACCCAGTGAAAGAAACACAACCAAGATGAAAATGTAAAACCATGAGCAACACTTTCCTTACATTTTTTTTCTTAAAGGCCTTTTCCTTTAAACATGCATCTAACTATGATCTAATGAAGACAATTACTGTCTTCATTTCTATCCTTACTAAAAACCGATCATAGAAAATGGACCTGGAAGTCTCTCAGACACATGTAAGTAGAGGGAGGGGCCAAACAACTCTGCAAATACTTGGTGGTGGCAAGGCACAGTGATTTCAGGTCTTTGTTAATTATTCCATATTAGGTTGGTAGCTCCACTTTCTCCATAAAGCCACACCAAAATTATTTTTAATACAGAAAATCATAGTGATGATCAGACAGTACATAGAACAAATGGCATCTAATCGTTTTTACAACCTGTATAATGCACTGCATTGTGAGGCACTAAGAAGTGGCAGGAGGGAAAGAAGGAAGAGGGTATCTGCATTTTGTCTGTGTGGAGTGTCTATTTGGAGCTCATGTCACACATTCAAGGCAGCCAGAAGGCTGGCTCCCAATTGCCTGCTGTCTCCTTTGCAAATTTTCTAGTAAGCCAAAGTGCATCCTGTCCTCACAGCATGGGCTTTACAAATGGGAAATTCAAATTTCAAAGTGATGCCTGTCTAGCTTAGCAATTTAGATAGCAGTGCTTTGGGGTTGCTTGAAAAAAGGGTGACATTTGATTCCTAGGGGGGATTTATAGAGGCGACAAGTTCCTTCACCTTCATCTGACCTGCAAACAAGATGGAAGTGGTGTTTTTCATCTTCCCACACATGTAGATCTCAATCTCCTCCATCTACCTACCTGTCAGGAAGACAAATGCTACCATGTCCAAAAGGGGTGGAAGTTCCAATAACAGAGTGATCTGGAGAAGGGCTAAATATGTTGGTATAAACCCCCCCCCCCACATGGGAGATTGCATGGCTTTAGCAAACAGCAAGATACTCAGAAGGATAGCTAAAATGAGAGTCAAGGAGTTAACTTATTATTATTCTCCAGTTATATAGCTTCTGTTAAATGCCCCTGCAGAGAATGTGGGCACCAACACTCTCTATCAGCTCTGTATCCTGGGTATTAGGTCCAGGTGCATATGGGTAATTGAAGCTACTAACCCAGCCATCTCCTTCCTTGAATAAGTGGGTTGGGAGAGATGGAGGACCAAATCCACTCCACTGACTAAGCTAACATGGCTGGTACATGCCAAAAGTGACCTTTGCATGAACAACATATGAATCAGAAGCAAGTTCATGAAGCACAGTATCTTTGGTGTTTTTCACTGTGCTGAACCTAGAGCTGTTCCTAATCCAGTCTGATGACTGATAAAGTGATATTTGTTCAAGACAAGATTATACTTTAAATGGATTCCAGCATGACACCATGAACTTGTAACTGCATTTTTTATTCCAGAATATCTCTTTCTGAGATATGTCCACCCAACTGACATATACTGGGCCTTGTTGTTATAATCTGACTACCTGGCTATACCTCTGGTACTATAAAGTCTGATAAGAAATGAACATTTTCATGTAGCCAAGTCTTGGAAGCTGTTCAGCTACACATTAAGTCTGAGTCTTCCTGCTGCAGAAATTCTCCCACTACCTCTCACACTCCTGCCAGAATTCACACTCTTGCTAGAATTCACACTCTTGCTAGAATTCACATGTGTTCCGTAAACAAAAAGCAGATTAAATGAAAGATGAGCCATTGTTCAGCCCATAGTGCAGCTTTTCCCATACTGTGCCTGCTTTCTTGACCACTGGGATCTGAGGTTTGCCATATGTCAGCCCTGGTGCAACAGTCATGCTTGTCTGAAACTTCTGTGTCTTGGAGAAAGCGTCTTCTCTGTGATTACCATAATGCCAGAGAATAACTGATTTGTCAAACTGCACTTCTTTCAGCATGGATATTTGCTTTTCTCTGTTTACATGAGGGAGAAAAAATTTACACCTCTGATGAGTTCTTTATAAGCAGAATTCTCAGGCAAGACTTCCATTAATTTAGACTGAAGTTAGACCTAAGCAGAAAATATACTTTGATTTGTGAGCTGAGCTGAGATATAAATGAACAAGGTTACTGATTCAGCTAGGAATTCAGGCAGCCTCACAAACACCAGAGAACAGCCCCTCACTTGTTGCATTTGTTACAGACATTTCAGCGCTCTGCCACTGGACTCAGCCCATGAGTTGCAGTAGAGTGTGGAGGTTCACACTCCTTATGGACCAACATGACCAGTGTGAGTGACAGTGAAAATTTCTGGTTTAAAGTCCCAGCAATTGTACAGTTACAGTTATCTCAGCGAGTCACTAGGTTTGTGTCTTCAGCTACAGTATGAGTAAAATGTGCCTAAATGTTTAAGGAAAGCTAATTATGTGAAACATCAGTTGATAGAAATTAAGGGAATATTTTTGTCTTCAAGCCAATATTTCTTGCCGTTTCAATTTTGCCATAAAATATTACACACTATAAACTTTTTGCTCACTAGGCTAAGCATAAATATTCAAGAAAACTAAGCCAATTCTCATGGCACTGACACAGGAATCTGGTGGCAGCATCAGGGGATTGCAATGTAAGCAGCAGCATTTTAGTTCCAACTTGATGGGCCAACAGGGTCTGCAAATCCTGCAAACATGCTCAGGTCCTCTTAAAGGGAACACTTTGTTTGTAGGGAGACCCTATGACCCTATTTCTGGCATAAGGGTTATGCCAGAAATTAAATAAGCTGACTGCAAAGCTTTTGGGAACAGTAATACGGTAGACCTCAGTATATTTGCACCACAGACAACCACACCTATCCCCACTGTTTGAAAGAACCCTACCCAATTCTTAACAATTGCAGGCTGGGGTGTATCAAAACCCAGAATCCAGGAAGACAAATATCAGACACAGTTCACAGTGTTCTCTAAAATAGGCAATTCTAAGACATGGTATGTCTCATGGGTGGGGAGACAACAGTGCTCATTCAAATAATCAGAAAATACTATTTTTCCAGTATAAGACTCAAATATTAAGCTTTTTCACTGCTTTTCTTTTTCTTGACTTTGCAAATTATATAGCTAGTGGAGGGTGACATACAGAAGTTGGTCAAAAAATGCAAACTCCAGTTTTAGCTGCAGCATCAATTATTTTAGATTTTGGGCTACTCAGCTCCTCAAGGAATAAAGCAGTGATAATAAACCATTCCACAATGAAGAACATGCTAGTGTACTGTATTGTACAATGTACAATACATTGTAGCATATACACTCTTACACACTGAAAACTGCTTGATTTTATACAGCCACTAGCTCCTACGCCTTTATTATGAATCACAATTCTTTGCCCTAGATACAATACTGATTTTATTAAACCTGAGTATGTTTATTATTTTGGCAGTGTACAGGAACTGTTGGTTAAAGAGCAGGATACTTAACAGGATGAAATTCAGAAACTGTGTTGTAGATACCAAGCTATGCAGGTTAACTTTAATAACTGTCCTTGTAAGTAATTAATGCTTATAATTAGTTACCAGAGATGGTTTTTTCATTTAAAGCTAACCTGCTTTATAAATTCCAGTACTTCCTCACAGAATTGACCAGGCAGAGTAAATCTTACCTATTTCTGACACCTCCTTCATCCTTTGAACTATTTTGGCACTACAGCTGGTACTCAGTGAATGGCTGATGTATTTGCAAGCTACCATGCATTTTAAACACATGGCCAGTTCTCTATGAGAAGCCTCAGGGATGTTAAGGCTATCTTGTGCTATGTAAAAATAGAAGGCTTAAGTATAAGCAGCATAAAAAAGTATAAAAGCCTGACTCTTTCCGATTGCCAATATATTACGGCAATCTTCTTTCAGGACCTGGCAGGGCAACACGCTACAGATCACAGCAAATTATCAAAATGCAAAATCGTTTTCATGGACCATGGTTTCTTTTGCAAAAGATATTCAAACAGTTTTTTGCAACTAATGAAAGTTTATCTATTGCCAGATTAAACATTATCAGAAAGTAAGATCTCACCACTGGTCCCTGAAAAAGTCTTTGTTGAAATAATTCTTGTCTTCCAGTGTCTAAAATAAAAGTGTATGTTTCTCTTTCATGAATAGTGAAATGTCAAACAGAACTCTAGGAGTTTCCAAAGCAATAATGCACTACAGACTAGTGTGTTGGTTTGGTTAAGTGGTCTCCCATAATCTATCTGTATTCTACACCATGAAAATATTTATTCTAATTTTGCTTATGGAAGTAGAAACCTCGGATTGTTAACTTCGCTTTGAATTTGTTCTAATGTCTCTGTGTCTGCATGGAAAGCAGCTTCTGGTGAAGATCTTCAGAATTTGATTCAGAATGTTGGAGAATCCAACCTAGAGAAAAAGAATGAGAGATTAGAATTAGCTGCATAAGTAAAGACTGATGTTAATGTCAGTCCTGGTTTACAGCATCTGCCAATAGAAAGTAAAGTTCCTTCTGTGAATATAAAGCACTGAAGCTTTCAAAATATCCTTCCTAAATAAACAGATTTTCTGCCTTAAAAAATACAATGGGAGAAAGAGGGAATGTGCATTTTAGGTGTCTTCAATGGAAAAATAGAAAATTATGTTTAGGAAGTAGATGGGCATCCAGAAAAATGGATTATTGGTTGGAACTAGATGATCTTAAGGGCCTTTCCAAGCCTAACTATTCTATGATTCTAAGATAGACACTCCTATGAACTACTTCCCACATCAGTCACAGGCACTGTTTGATTTGTGACAGCCCAGGATCTCTGCTGAGAAAGGATGCAGGTAACACAGTCTCAGCAGCAATCTGGAGAAGTAGTGCATCACCTTGAGAAGCAGGGGCACAGAATTCTTTTAGCGTGCACTTTTGTAAGACATCTGTGGTTGCAGCTGCACTACAGCAGGTAGATTTTACTTAGATTCACATTTGCAGCCTTTGTGGGTGATTTCAGAAGTCCTGGGGGAGCATGGAGGAAGGCATTTCTTAACTTCTGCAGATCCTCAATTATTCTCACTCCATTTTCTACAAAGGTGAGAAGGCCCAAGGTGAATGGTCAGGATGTGATCTTTATACAGTTTGAGCATTCTCTGGTTATTATCAAGAAATCAGATTACTTGATAAGAAAGCCCAAAAGAGGTGATAAAAAATGGCTACAGACACAGACTGCTAAAGAATGGCCCAAACAGTAGTTAAAATTAATGCAGGGAAGCCCAGATTCCTTAGACTTACTGTTTCACTACGAACAAATTGAAGAGCAAGCTGGTCAGAAACAAGATCTCAGTGGGTTAGAATTGCACTCAGAGAAATACATAACCTGTTGCCTGGTATTCCCTTCACCAAATAAATAATAAACCTGTGATGACTGAGCAAATGGAAGCTCTTGAGACACAGGAAAGCGCAGGGACAGTTTGGTGAAAGCTGGTTGTCTCAACCCTTTAGGTGTCCATCTGTGACTAAGGGAACTCCAACAGCAGCCTGACAATAGAGTGT
The DNA here is from genome assembly GCA_002631895.1 of Agapornis roseicollis. NCBI lineage: Eukaryota > Metazoa > Chordata > Aves > Psittaciformes > Psittacidae > Agapornis > Agapornis roseicollis. The sequence continues at coordinate 179,059 of NDXB01009501.1, forward strand.
ACTAGCAGAGCCACTGGTGGAGTGATGAAGGGAAGTGTGCATGATTCTGAGATCACCGAGACTGCAGAATAAAAGGGCTGCCTGTGAGCACAAGAGCTAAAGGCGGAATCAATACTCTTGCAGACTTAATAGCTCAGAGACATCAAGAGCATGCAGGTCTACAGCAAAGCATTTCAGAGATACTGTTGCTTTGTTACAAGCAGAAGAAACTGACTGCCACATTTTCAGAAGACAACAAAAGAGATTGCCCATTCAGTGCCTATATATTTGTTTGTGGAGCTAATTCTCCATGCTAGGATGCTGGCTGTCTCTGCAGCACTTTTAACCTTCACCAGCCAAGGAACTTGAAGTCCTTGTGGCACCTGACCAACTTCATAGCCAGGATTAGCAAAAAAAAAAAAATGCACAAATGTGCTGCCTTCCCCCCCCCCCGGCACATGGCAGTGTTCTTAAAGAAATCCAAAAAGAGGTGCAAAGTAAGCAGTCCTTTCCTTCAGATCATCAAATCTGTCCATGTTTTAGGCAGAACGGGTATAATGCCTTATGAAGAACTTTTCAGTTAGTGCATTACTCTTCCCAGTCAGAGCAAAATTTACTAAGTCAAATATATGTGGTCAGACACTTTCCAGCAGGGAAAGGCTTAAAATAATAACCCAAAGCAGTTACTCACCCTGTGTTCTGCTAGCAAAGACTAGTGGACCTGCAGTGGCTATGCAGAAAACCTTGTTGGCAGATGATCAGAGATAATCAGAGAAAGACTGGGCATTTAAAACCAGACTGCATCCAAAATCGGGGGGGGTTATTGCTTGACAGTTACTTCTTCCTCATGCTAATGCATACTTTAGTTAACTCAGGCGTTCAGAACAGCTGTCAAGGTACTGCATCATTCTAACCACCTCTGCTACAAGCCATCCAGCTCAGCTGCCTGCTACTCTTACCTCTTCCCTCACAAATGTTGGAAGAGAGTGACAAGCTGATTGTGATGGGTGATTGGCCAGCATCATTTCGCACAGTAGGAGCTAGACAGGAAGAAAGCAGAGTGCAATGCTTACGATCATACATGCAAAGGTAAGTCAGCTCTCAAAAACATAAACCCAAAGATTATTCATTTTTTAAAAAGAGGGAGACTGCAGTAGCACCTGGACACCTGGAAAAGGCTTGACTCAAACCTATGGTTCTGCACTACGGATTAATGACACTTGCTTAATTAAATGCTCTGGATGCAAGTTTTTTTTTACTGGCGCAGTATGTTCTGACTATATCACTCACCTTGAAAGAGGAGAATAAAAATGCTTTGATAAATGGTTTGAAACATTGCCCAGTTTCACCGGCTTTGTTCTTCTAAGTGTTTGTACCTCTTGCTTCAGCTGCAAAGCTATTTCATCATGTCTTAAAACAATGCTTTGCAGAGAGCTGCAATATAACAAGCTATAGAGTGGAGCACGTTGGCCTACCCAGACAACAGAGAGTAGTCTTAACAGAAAGTGCTTTTTCCCCTTTTGTGGCCAAACACTACAACATAGCACATTTACCCAGCACAATGTTACCTTTATTTCCTAAAGGTACATTTGATGCTGTCTCAGGTTTTCTTTTTTCCTTTCTAGTGCAGGCTGGTGGAGCAGAGGCTTGTTTTCTCCTAGATCTCATATTTTTTTTACACTAGTGACTTCTGGTGCCATTTCCGGTAATCAACCCCCTCAGCAAGTTCTCTCCAGCTACAAGTTAACACATTCACAAGCCTCTGAGGGAAACCAGTCTCATACCTAGCAAGGAGCTACAACTTCACTCCAAGTTCCTGTAACATTTTGTCAGCCACAGATTTATTCAACATGTTCAGTGGTGAATCCTCATCTGCTTGTGGGTTCAAAGATGCTTGGGAGATCTTTGAGTCCTCTGTAGTGGTTTTACACATGGAGTGACAAGACACTTGTCACAAAACTGGGTGGGTTTTTGTTTTCTTGTCATTTTATTGTTTAAGAAACCATCTTCATGCCTTTTTTATACTCACCTGTACAGATGGCACTCCTGCCTTCAGTTGGGCTGAGGAGAAAGAAAAGCTGTATCATTAAGTGAGAGCAGTGACAGTTAAAGAACACAGAAAAGAGACCTGTTAGCATTGCTGCCTGAAACATATATGGACAGGCTGGCAGTGCTCCCTTCCACAGTTGAGACTGAGCCACATTTCCTCCCATGAAGACTCCCAGGTCAAGCTCAGAAATACCTGTGCAGAACAGCACCAGGAGATTTAGTGCAGCCACTGCCAAACCAGTGAGCCTCTGCACTGACAGTGTATGCTTTAGATTATGCCTGCTGAAGTGCAATGTAATGTAATGTAATGTAACATGCTGATTGGTTTCTTCTCTACTATGTAAAATCATTTTCTTCTGCCTCTGTAAAATGGTAATCAAATAAATCCAAAGCTTTGCCTTTTTAGACATGACATGCAAAAGACCTTTAGATGTAATAAAATTTTTGAGTGTCTACAGAAGTCTTCTCCAGCAATTGCTGATTCTATATACCCCATTTTCTGGTTTTTGGGGCTTTTTTTTCAGTTAGAGACCACTGATCTTCCATAATTGTGAGAGGACAATCTTTATTTCAGTTTAATTGGAGGACTGCCAATGTGGAAAATTTATTAACAAGTTTTTTAGGAGTTTTAAAATCTAAAACACAAAGAAATTTTACCAAAAAGAAGTCTTAGTCCTCAAGTCTCTAACCACACACAAGTTTAGCTGTAACCACATGGTTACCCTCCTCCAGTTTCAGTGGCAGCTTCCTACACTCTTGAAGTAACGTGCACACAAACATGTTCATAGACGGAAACAACCTGGAGTAAATTTCTGAAATCCAAAAGCAAGTTAGGCAAAACAAACAAACAAACAAAAAACCCAAAAAAAACCAAACCAGTTTAAAGCAAATGGGATGAAACCTGAATTTAAAACCCAGTTATCCAGAGAAGTCACACCCCAGAGGAATGCTGTGAACACCAGTTCCAAATTCATTAGTCAGTAGACATGAACTTCATGAAATACACAGACCTCTGCACCTGCCAATGTTGCCCTTGTTCAGTTCATGCCAAAAGAGTGAACAAGGTTATTATGTAGCATTCTTTAACTAACTGGTCAGGGTTTGTATGTTAAATATATTAAACTCATGAAATGCTGACAGCAGAACTGAACATCAGGTTCTACATCTCAGAGAATTAGGTATAGGACACTGTCACCTTCTCACTTGTCTCCCTCTGCTCTCACTGCATGGCAAGGTGCCAGTTCTGGTCATGTGCCTCCCCCATCTCTTCTGTTCTGCCTTGGTCACATCTACCTTGGGACTCCTTTTTGTACCTTCTCTGGAAAATTAGTTGACAGAAACTTCCCTGCTCTCACCACTACTGGTGTCACACTATTTATTACCTGGGAGTAAAAGCCAGCGGGAAGATCTGCAGTGAAATATGAAGGCAATTCTGGTATCTTCTTGCCTTTCTCTTTAATTCTAGTTTCCATCTACAACAAAACAAATGTTTCCAATGTAAGACTGGAAGAAGTGTTCAGGGAAAGAGGAAAATAGAATGTACTGTATATAAAAGAAATACCTGGTCAAAGAAATACACAGGTCCTGCGTCCAGTGCTGCAGCTGTAAGCATTGCTTCTATTACTCCCTAGAACAAAGAAGGGGTGGAAGACTCCACAGGGAAATAGTTATATCAGCAGGCTCTGAGAAAGAGGCAGTTCATGGTTTTTTACACTAACAGTGAAGCTGAGGAATTACTTTCTGTATGAGGCCTTCAAAATCTGCTTCAAATAACACAAGAACCAGCACTACATGAATGGGAATACATTAAGGCATCTGAGGATGACATTATAAAAAGTTGATTACAAACCCGAAGACCAAAATACCAGGTTTTGATATTTTAGGTTCATACTACTCTAAACTAGTGTTTTCATGAGATAAGGCCTACAATTATTTCTGAGGATAGGCAATGTCTCAGTTTGTTATCTGAAAAAGACCACTGCTTTCATCTGCAGTTATGACCCAGTGAGTACATCAATAAATGTGCTTCTACTAAAAAAAAAAAAATAAAAATAAAAAGGAGGTTTTATGACTATGATAAATATAAAAAATTTATTTGAAAGATACCAGTGTGGGGACCTTTGTGCAACCTTCCATCCCCTACCAAGACTGCAAACAGGCACAGAGGTATACTGTGAGAGAGATGCTCACTGTAGCACATTCTCCTGCACATATCTGCATACACGCCTAATGCACTAGCTCCTAATCACAGAAATATACAGAGTCTTTTTGAAGCACTGGTCCAGATAATGGTTTGTTTAGTTTATGTGAACCTTGTAACTTAAAAGCAATCTTAAAAATGAGCTTCAGAGGACTTACTTTTCTATTTCACAGCATGAATCTATTCATGTCAACTGAAAGGCACTTGCTTTGTCCCAGTCTGAATGCCCAAACAGCAGTCTGTGCTTCTCAAGGTGACTTTCAGCAGCAAGAGAGATAAAATTTGCTTCTTTCTGGAAGACTCATTGCATCCTTTGAAAACCTGTCCTCCAAAGGACACAAAAGTTGTGACACTAGCTGATAAGAGCCAATATGTTTGGTTGATGGCTGACAGGCTGTAATCTAACAGGGTTTGGTTAAAAAAAAAAAAAGAGAAAAGAAATTGCTAAGGAGTGTGGAAAGAAGTTCACAGTGAATAGGGTTAGATGTGGATTTTTTGGCTGCTTTTGTCACCTCTAACTTCGATTTAGCTACTTCATCTAGATTTTAAATATCATCTTAAAGAAGGTTTCAGAATTACAGAAGCCTTTACCCTGCTCATGTTAATGAAGATACTTTTAGGTTACAGCTATCATTCCCATAGTAAATGGTATGGGTGTTGATGGCTCAAGAAATACAAATGTCCTTTGTTCTCAGCAATTGGTGAGGTGAAATAGCTCTTCTAGAGTTCATAAGACATATTTGCTCTCACGCAAGAAACATTTTCTTTGTCTACATCCAAACTTTAGGCCTGATATTCTAGTCATAGATATTGTCCTATTGACTTCAGTGGATTTTTAGAGCTCAGAAGCTCTAAAAAAAAAAAGGCTAGGAGATTTAGCCCTAAGCTAGGAAAAAAAAAGAGTATTAAAGTGTTGTAAACACACAAAAAATGGCATCAGTCCCAGAAATAAAAACAGAAACAAATATAATATCCCTCTGATCAACTTGGGACTGATACACCCCTTACTCCCTAGTCATCCTTCATTCCCCTCTTTCCAGGATAAAGCTGCAGCTGTCAGAAACAGCTCCTCCACTCTGTTCCATGCCATTTCTTGACACATACAGCTTGCTAAGAAAACAGAAAACATAACATACCCTGGAAAAAGTCTTTTCCTGAAGATCATAACTTCTTATGCTAGGAACACAGTGCAATGGGAGCTGCCTCCTTGGAAAAAAAAGAAGAGGTGAGTCTCCATGTTAAGAGTTTTAAGTCCTGCTGCTTAGTTACCACGCTATGGACTGCATTCAGCCCTTCCCTTAACTCCCCAGCCACTACCTGCCTTTGTCCGAGAGGCGGCTTAGAAATAGGAATGATCACTGTGAGAAAACAAAAAAACCTAGTATTACTCTCCAGCTAAAAACGGTATTCACATGTCTCTTCTGGCCTATGCCCTGTCTGGTACTGTCTTCTTATCATGCTGCCTAGTATAGCATGAAATTGAAAAAACTAGCATTCATTAATATAATGTGTATTAAGTTCTAGGAACAGCTGACTGGCAATAACAGAAGAAGGACAAAAAGATCTGAGCTGGTAAGGGCATGCTACAAGGTGTGACTCTCTCCCTGCTTCTAAGAGACCAGATACTCTTAAAGGCAGGCAGGTGTGGAACGTGGAATCCAGATGTCAGGCTGCTGATGTTACTGTTCGCCTTGTTAATACAGTCAGTCCAGCTTTTTACTCCCACTTTTTTTTCACACAGCATTCCTAGTTTTCCATCTTAGTTACCATGCTATTATCCTGTTAGGTATCTGTACTCTCTTATATTGAGCACAAAGCTAATTCCAGGTCTAGAAGTAGTGCAACCTGGAAGGTGCTTAACTTTGCTCCATCCAATGTGCCATCTTCTCTGCAAAACTAATGAACAGCTTACATAATGCTTCTGGGTTCAGCTAACAGCACCTCAAACTGCAGAGACACATTGCTAATCCTGCCTCTTCCAGCTCACTGCTGGCTTTCTTTTCACTCTGCTAGGTTTCATACATATTCTTTGTTAAGTGAAGTGTGACCCCCATCCACAATTTCTTTAAAACCTACTTTTTTAAGGAAAGGAGGCTTATACAAATGTTCAATTTCAGCCATATTTGGCAGAATAGCACACCCAAAGATAATTATGCCTGAACACACTTTGTGAAAATACACAGCTGGGTATACAACAGAGGCCCAAGGAAGTTTCCCCACCTGAAGAGAGACAGGCCAAACTCCGCTGAACTGTGTGGCAGCAGTCAGCTGGCCAACTGCACACATATAAATACAGTACAAGCAATCTCTCTCTCTCCATTGGGGTATTGCAGTGATTACAAATAGTGCTGGAGTCATTCTGGGGAAGAAAGAAACAACCCTCTGAGAAAAATGGCTTCATTAATTCCGCTGACTACAGATATATTTGTTCTGCTTGTTGCCCTTTTTCCTCTGATGCCCTTATTTCTCATGTCTGCAGTCTCTGCACCACATGTATTCTTACCTGACTTATTTTTCCTTTATTTATTTCTGGTCAGTATTTCTCCTTCCATATCCCCTTGAGGTTCTGTAGACTTTATGCCCTACTTTATCTATGACTTCAGTTCTAGAGTCAATAAAATCCATATCCTGGCAACTTGTCTGTTTTGGCACACAGCAGAGCGAAAGGACCAGGAGCACAAGCTTGTAACTCTCTTCTTCAATCTGTCAAAGGCATCAAACATAGTGAGGGGTAAGAACAGGCTGGCATATGAGCGGCTAATGGATTAAAATCAAACACAGAAGTAGAAACTGCTATAGAATCTCTCGAGACCATTACAGTGCCCAGCTACAATAAATGTACAACAAAATGATCAAAGATGACTCAAAACGGAGAATTCAGGGAATATGCTCCCTGAGGTACTGTGGTCCCTGCTCCTGCCAACCACAGCAAAAATCCAAACCAAACAGATTTGTATATTTCTCTTCTACCTAATTAGAAAACTGGAATGGAAAGGAATAAAGAAAAAGTGTCCCAACTACATTAATGCACATACCTTTGTGTCATTCATTCTCAGTATGAGAAGAGCTATTTCTCCATGGCTTTCTTCAGCAGCTTCAGACAACATCAATTCTGACTGGAATAAGGGCAACAGAACAGCAGAAAAACAGTTAGAAGAGTTAAATGGCTCACCTGTTCTATTGTGAAAAGTTTATTCTGCTTTACACATAGTAATAGGACCCTCCTACATGTGGTCCAGTAGCATTAATTGACACTAGCATATAAAAAACATGGTTTAAAGGAGGAATAAGTGGTAATACTGCAATTCCCAACTGCTGGGGCATGTCTCACTGCTCTGAACATGCCTTAAGCCCAGAGGAGTCAACTTCCCAGCACCCATCCCACTACCATGAAAGGCACAGCTGGATGTTTCCATGTTTGATTGTTCTTAGAAACCAAAGCACTGGAGAACATAACCTTGTGACACCTGCACAAAGCAGGATGGAGTTTGTTTGATCAGTACTAGAGCATGAGCTTAGTCTTCTGAAGTCTTGTGCTTGCTGAGAACTGTCCAAAGGGGCAGAATTTGTACATCAGTGAGGTACAAGGCATTGTACCCAAGGTAAAAAGCATATTTCCCAAGCAAAGACCTGGCTGCAGAAGCATTTTAAAACATGGCTATGCAGGGTAAGGCCCATTTATAACCAGTGTATATTACAAACTATCATGACACGATATTATACTATGTACTATAAATACATCTCAGGCAAGAGTTGTTAAAATATGCCAGTAAGGAAGGGGAGGGGGAAAAAAAGTATTTTTAGCCAGCATGATTATATGATTAGAAGGCCTGTGAAAAGTGTGAACTTAGAGGAATTTTAGGAATTAAGCTGATTTAATGAACCATTAGTGGATGCTGGTAATACTGGCATTTCTCCTTGGTTTTCTAGGTAGTGGTGGAAATGGGACAAGGAAGAGCTATTTGCCATGTATTAGAATCTTTCCCTTTTTGCTTCATGGGACTTGGAACAAATTCTTTTTTTCTGATATTATTTTCTTTCTGTACAAGTTACCTCTCAGAGAACCACAGAATGGTTTGGGTTGGAAGGGACGTCAAAGTCATGCAGTTCCAACCCCCCTGCCATGGGCATGTTCAATGTTCTCAAGCTGTAAAATCTGAAATGGTGTCAGAATTTCAAGGCAGCTGTTCCTGCTAGAAGAACATACTTGCTGATGAAGAAAGAGCAAGTCTCTGCTTGCATTTCTGAAGCCTCCCTTTGCAATGGCTACCAGTGTACCATCTTACTCCACTGCCTCTCTCCAAACTGAAACCCAGCAGAGTGGATGCATTTTGCATCACCCAAGCAGTCTGAGAGCCCCTCCGATTCTAGCCAGCTGCAATATGCAGGAGACTGAGGAGGTCCTTGCACACTCAAGGGCGCACGCTAAAACCCGCACACCCAAAACGCCACATGGTCACAGTTCTGGGTGTCGGTGGGGACTACAAATAGAATGCACCGCATGACCGGGCTTAGGACAGAGGCTGACAACAGCGATGGCAGCGGCGAGCAGCCGGCAAGCTACAGAGACAGCGGAGACTACAGCCGGGGAGGAGGCCGGGTCCGCGAACAACCGGTGTGAGACCCGCAAGCAACCAGGCGGACCCACCGCCACCGCCACCGCCACCGCCACCGCCACCGCCACGCTCCACCTGCTGCCGGGACTCGGCGCGCATGCGCGCCTGAGGGGCGGTGCGCAAGGCGGCCTCCAGCCTTCCCGGCGTGCCCCGCGCTCACCATAGAGCGGAGGGCTGGCCCTGCCGCTCTCCTGCTCTCTCCTTTCCAGCGCACCGCCCCGCGCCGCACCGTACCGTGTGTGGGAAGCGGCGCGGCCGCGGCGACATGGCGGGCGTGGGGCAGGCGGGTAGTGCCGCCGCCGCGCCGGAGCAGCACCTCAACGGCGAGCTGCCGCCGGAGCCTGAGGACAAGGACGGCGCGGAGGGCGGTGCGGCGGGGCTCGGCGCGGAGGATGGTGCCAAGAAGAAGCGCAAGAAGAAGAAGAAGGGCAAAGCGGGCCCCGCGGGTAGGGGCCGGGCCGGGCCGCGCCGGGACCCTCCGCTGACAGGGCTGTTGGGCGGCCTGAGGGGGTTGCAAGCCGGCAGAACGGGCCTTGCACGCGGCAGCGGGTGGCTGTAGGTGGCCAGAAGTTCCTGCCGTGCAGGGCACGGGTGGCGTGATGGGCGCCGCCGTCTCGGCCCGCGGCGGCTGTGTAGGCTGAGGGGGACCCCTGGGCGAGGAGGGGGCTGGCGGGGTTGGGAGGATGCTGCAGCCGTTGCTGCTGCCTTTCAGCACCGGGGGAGCTGGGGTGAGGGAAGTTCTCCCTGCTCCTGTGCACGCAGGAGACGCTACCCCTTCTCTTCTTACCTCCTATACCCTGAGGGGAAGAAGGGCGTAAGGCGGCTGTTGTAAAAGTCATCGCGCATGATGGAGACGCGGTACTCCTCCCTGCTTCTCTTGAGAGGGCTGGAGCAAGTCTGGGCAACTAGTGTAGAGGAACTACGGTTCGGGTTTGTTTTAGCATGCTAGCAGTTTGTGATGATCGTGCTGTGCCTTTATAATTATCTACTTCACGCCCATATTATCTCACAAGAGCACGCGGCTGCAATGGCAGAAGGAGTTTGTTATCCAGGCAGAAAAAAAGTAATCGGAAGCGTCTGGGTAATGTTTGAGTAATGCACAGGTTTCAGTAACAGTACCTGTCACTGTAATGCACTACAATCTTAGACATTGGGTCTGCTTTAAAAATTTAAAAAAAAACCAAAAAACCATATGTTCAGGTCTCCATAGGATGACTGCAGCATAATAGTTTATAAGTTTGGGGGGCCATTGTTTACTAATATGGAGCTGTAAGTCATACTTTAATATTACAGGACAAGAAACAGATAAAGAAGTGGAAGGTGCTCTTGATGACTTAGCAAAACAATTGGATAAGCAAGTACTGGAGGAGAAAGATGATGATGATGAAGGCAAGTGTGATATCTTTTCCCTTGACATTTCTGGTTTCAACTTCTTCCTAGACTTAAACCTTTCACAGATGCCTTTTTTGTTTTGTTCCCACATGGGAGAGGCAAGATTCAGTTATCTATATTTTTCACTATTTCGGCAACAGTTTAGCTGTCACAGAGGTATATGCATGAAAAATAGTAGGTATAAAAGCTTTGTTAAATCTTCTTGTTTTCAAGGATCTTCCTACTGAAGGGAAATGTTTAGTTTACGGTAAAGTAAGCTATAAATCATCCTCACTCGGGTTACCGTGGTCAGTATCAATTTATGTTCCAAATTATGTCTCTTATTCTTGGCTTTGAACAAAATATACAAAAAAAACTTTAAGGGAACATTTCAATTAATAGAAGGTCTTAGAATCTTAACCTGTAACTTGAAACCTCTTCATCCATAGTCCTAACTTTTCATTAAAACAGAACTGGGGAGAGATTAATACATAACCAAGGCATACACCTCATGTGTTGCTTTCACTGTGCAGCTGGTATTCTAAGCAGGTGCTTTGGAAGTGCCCAGTATTGCAGTCCAGGCTGGATGCATCTTTTGTATAGGAATATCAGATTAAGATTCTGTATTTACTTTGTTTTGATAGATGGTCTTCAATAGGAATGGACCCTTAAGAAAATACTTCACTGTTAGTAATTTAGTTTTCTTCTTGTGAATTGGCATTTAAAGTGGGCTGAGCACCCTAAAGTCTTTCTTATTGTTCTGCTAAGAAGTCTTCTTAGTTGACTATTGCTGGAGCTAGTAATTCCAAAATTTAATAAATGAGATGTACAATTAAAAAAAAAAAAAAAAACAAAACACAAAACCAAAAAAAAACCCTAACCAACCAGATTGTGGTGGGATTGATTTATATACAGCATCTAGTTTTATTCTATTACTTTCACTAGAAGTATATTCTGATGCTTTATTTGTGTTGTGGTATATTTCAGGTTATAGAGTTCAAATGTAATTAATACAGTGTATGCTTTGCCATCACTGCAGCTGGGCAAGAGGTATTGAGGAGGATAGTGAAAACTTTATACCATGAAAAGAATTCTTTGAAAGTTATTAGAACAGTTATAGTTCCATCTTCGGAGAAATAACATTGTTAGTCACAGATCAAGTCGTGTGCTCTTTTAACCTTCTTACAGTATATTAGCAATTACTATTACAGTATTAGAAAGTATAAAAAAAAAAAGTGGTGCTATCACTGAAATAATAATCTTCTACACATTGGACTTGGATATGTTCTTAGAAAAACTGATAATTTTGCCAATAAGTAAAAATTGCTGTAAGTTTTTTTGTGTGTTTTATTTTTCATGCAACTGCCTATTCTTGACTGTATTGGTTCTTACCATTCACTTAGTTGTGTAGTTTCAGAGGTGTTGCTTGATATATGGTTCTGCATTAGATTAAAACAATAAAACACCTTCACCTCCACACATCCCCCCCCCCCTTTTTTTTTTTAACTTGATTAGCCTTTAACTGAGTGGTTCCAGAGATGAGACTGAAATCTGGGAGAGATTAGGAAGGACTCTTCAGATTTCCATTGCAGTGTTTTAAAGCATGCTGATAGATGGCTTAATATCAGGTAAAAATGTTAAGTTATTAAACAGCTAAATCAAAATGGCATAAGGTTGAGCTTCAGTTTTGCAAAGATCTGAAATTGCTGTTCTGGTGCATATTTTTTTCTTTGACAGCTAAATAACCTGAACTAACAGGGTAATGCTAAAATGCGGTAGTTATGTTTCTGGCAGCACAGTTAGTCTGCAGCAGTCTTCAAGGACATGAAAGTGTAGGCCCGGTTAGCTTGGCTTGCAGTTGGCAGATTCATGTGCAGTAGTGTATGAAAAATCCATGATAAGCAGATAGTAACAGCAGCAACGTTTAAGAAATGCTATACTTTTTTTGTGTGTGTGTTTAGGCCTAGTGTTAAGAAAAAAAAAAGGCAAAATATGACTTGGTGAATGAACTGGAGTCACTTCTAACTCATTTCTTGATGAATGGTTTGAGCACAGTTCAAGGGCAAGAGAAATGTGGCAAAGTTACCACATTTTAAAGAATTTTGTATGCATTGCCAAGGATTTTTGGCTGCCTGTGGAATATGGATTGATGGAGAGCTTGGTAGGCTGGACTGTTGTAGATTTTATTTTTTATTATTTAAATAATGATACTTAATGTCAAAATGAGCTGTGCTGGGGCAGTGGTGAGACATTACTGAAGTTTGCCCCAGCTGCAGGATTACAGCATTCACCATGGCATAAAAATACAGATGACACTGACCATCATCAGAGGCTTGAAATCTAGTGACTGGAACAACTGGTCAGTGTTATGGTTAGGTTTTGGTTTTATATAAATGAGGAAATACAAGTGTCTGTATAAGTTCATTCAAAATGGTAATGCTTTGACTGCATTTGAAAAGTTCTTTCAGTATTACTTTTTGCTTCAGATAAAAATGAATATTGTAAATGTAGATGACTGGTATTTATCCATTTTGAAATTAACTTGTGTTTAGGTCCAGAAGGTTTTGTTAAATGTTACCACATTAGATATATACTTCATTGTTTATAAAGCATTAGATGTAGCCAAATGTGAAATCCATAGTGTTATTGTTAACTCTCAAATATGGTAGTAACTTGGTGTTGATGATTCTTGATGTGTTCTGTGAATGCCTCTGCTGGTGCCTCCCACCTGCAGGTTTTTTTGCTCAGTGCTGGTTGTGACTTTCCCTGTTATCTCCAGATAAAACTTATCCTGACCTAAGTGCTGTCATCCTTACTTGTTTGGGTTTTTTATCTTTCCAGATACATTATCTTTCCAGATAGCTAAAGCATCAGAAGGTGTGTTTGAAGCAGTAGTTCTTAGCTTTTTGCTAGGTGTTGTCTCACAGTTCTCGCTCACACCCTTCTTCACCCTCAGGCATCTTGTTGAATTGAGAAGAGAAGAATTTGAAGTAGGACTTTCTGAAAACTCTTCCCTGAACTGCCTTTTTTTTTTTTTTTCTGTTTAGTGGTATGTGTAAGTTGTCATCTTCACAAAGTATTTTCTTAGATCTGTGTTTGGTATAGGAACTGAATGCCAATGGCTTGGTGGCAGCTGGTAACTAGTTTCTTTTATTCCATTAAATTCTGCTGTGAAGGTGTTTCCAAATAGTCCAGATGGTTTTGTATTTCGTTCAGAATTCTTTGGTTCTTTAAGGTTATTTTATGTTTACTTGAGTACTTTCTTTCCTGTAGATGGAGAGGGTGAAGGAGATGGAGCAACAGGGAAAAAGAAGAAGAAGAAGAAAAAGAAGAAAGGACGTAGGTATCATGCACAAAAAATTAAGACAGACTGCATGAATATTTGGTATAAGCATGTGTAAGTGCTATTCTTGGCAGTTGAAACAGATTTTGGGGTGCAGTTTGGGTTTGTAGGCTATGTCTGGCTGGGTTCTCTTCTTTCTCATATTCCTGAACGCCACCTTGAGCATTGGTCAAATAAAAGGCAAATGGGGGCATCATGATATGATCTTGATAGAAGCCCAGGTTCTAGGAAGGGGATCTTTAATAACTGGTGTGGTTTTAAGTTTTATGGTTGAAAAAAGGTACTTAATATTTTCAGTGTACCATATGTAAAACTTTCTTAAATTATATTCAACAGCTAAGGTGCAGACAGATCCACCTTCTATTCCAATATGTGATCTATTTCCCAGCAACATATTCCCGAAGGGAGAAGAATGTGAATACCCATCAACACAAGATGGGTGAGTGTTCTAAGCTTAAAAAATAAATGCTGTCGTCTGGATGTGCTGAACTGTGAAACTGTTAATGTACAACTAAACGGACAAAGTGAGTTACATGCTTTTTTTCCTTTTTAAATAAATTTTTAACTGGATTGTTTAAGAGCTTAATGAGTAGAAGGCCAGAAATGTGCCCCCTTCTGTACCTTTTTAATTAAGGTATGGCCTGCATGAGCAGAATTGCTGTGAAGCAGGGGACCATGAGACCCAGGGGACCAACAGGATTTCAATTGACAGGTTGTAAGGAAAATATAGTCTGAATTAGAACTGAGAGGCCTAAAATTTAGGGAGATGAGACACTGTTACGCAGCAGGTTTAGGGGCATGTAGGTGTCAACTTCTTGTTATTTTTATCAGTATTTTGGTAGAGACATGTCCATCTCAGGCTGAGACGGTTACATTTAAAAGCCTAAGTGGTATATTCTGCACATTGCTTCTCTGTAGGAATCTATAGTTACTATAACCTAAACTGTTTTTTATAACTCATTCTGATGTGTGAATAATGTGCAATTTTAGTAAAATTAGCAACAGCTTCTACTGGTTTACTGGATCAGAGATCTACATCCTTATGTTTTCATGGGGTACTATTATTATGCTTTGTTAGGAATTGGGATATATATACCAGCTTGACAGAGTTTCCTGATTTTTATTCCAACATGAAGGTTTTTGGAATGTCATGCTTGTCAGGGAGCAGACCAGGACATGGAATTAGCTTGAATTGCTTGAAAATCTAAATAAAAAAAAAAACAAAACAAGTATTACTGAAAACTTCTCAACAAATTTTGAATCTAAACTCTGAAACATAGTATAAACCAAAAGGAGTAGTGGGACTAGATAAATATTTACATTTCTAAAAACATTGCTTAGTTTTCTGTCATGTGTTTTCCAGAATCAGATTACTTCAAAACATTTATTGGTTGATGAAAGTCAATGCCTGTTTGTCATAGTGTAAGCAACATAGTTAAGTCTAATATGTCCTATAAATTGTATTCAGATGTTCACAGATAGCAGAGTTTCATCTTCATGAGATTAAAATTTGGGTTTGAGGCAGCCTTTTTTTTTAATGACTTCAGTTTGATCACAAGGTGTGCTTGTATTTATAAATGACTGCCTTGTTTGTATGTGCAGTATTAGCATGCTAATGAAGGATTTTCACAGGGTAGTCCTCGCAGGCTTAAGTGTTCATGTGTACATAGGCCATGGTCACAGGGATGTGATTTAAGCAATCCAGGAAATTAGATTATACATGTTTTAAGCATGCGCATAGTTTATTAACAAATAACACACTGTTTTTACATCTATTGTGTATCCAGCTATTGAAGTTTAAATGTCTTGCTCTGGGTTTGCTACTATTCATTTGAAAAGAAAAAAAAAAAGGAAACCAGACAAACTGAAAGGGGGGGGGGG